>JADAQX010000115.1:0-88849 GCA_015476325.1 Cardiosporidium cionae | reverse complement strand
TTCACTACCTTATAACTATTTGTCGAATAGAGTTCTTATGCTACAAATGGATGTCTCAACTTAATAAGTTCACAATCACCGCAAGTTAGCATTTTTACGTTGATCATTATAGCACTTTAGAGGTTACCATACGGTACTTTTCTGCTTATTGTTATATGCGAGTAATGTTGAGTCACGCTTTGTGGACATTGCACGATTGTGTTATAGCTTACTCTCTGCAAACACTTCGTTGAGAAACGCTTATTTTCTTCGGTATCACGTCGAATTTTTCATTTCTAGGCTAATTTCCATTTCATTGTAATATTTTTTCACATTTCTATGCTAAGTTAACGCAGAAACATGGATGAAACACCGTCCCCAGCCCCCTGATCTTGTTCTGTTTCACTTGGCAAATTTGGGTAATGGGAATTACTAGAGCAAGGGCACCCATCCTGGGAGGACATTTCTCGAATGTTAGAGAAATGAGCAATCACTCCATGCGAGCTAGTGCATAATTGTGCCGGCAGCACTGGTAAGTGCCTACATGTTCCTACCGGACTGCGCTTGGTATTACTTATTTTATGATGGTATTTTTCTTCTTGTTTGAAGAGATGCTCACTGCAAAAGGGTAACTTGTATATTTGTTGTGAAATATCATATTATGCGTGTCAAACTCGGTTGACTAATTTCGTGAGCCAAAATTTCTTTTTGTTTTATTTGTTATTCTATATCTGTGTTGCGATCTATCCCTCGACTACATGACGTGAATTGCCGGTTTCTTCTTGTTAGTTTAAATGTCTCTGCTATTCATATGCTACTGAGTCAACGAATGCTAAAAATAGTGAGCTGTTTTAAATAGAGTTGCTTGCTACCCCAAGAGTTTACCTTCAATATGTTCTGCAGCTTTTCACTCCACCCTATTGCTACTGGTTCTCCCTATTTGATATGGATCCCTAAAAATCCAAAACTCTAAAAATCCAAAAGCCAAAAACCTTAATAATGTGTTTGTCTTGCTTCTCTTGTAATTTTGCATCTGGAACGATCGAAGTGCGTAGTTTTGGAAACTGATGCCCCCCACTAGGAATGGGTGCCAGTGGCTACCAATTATGCAATAATTCATGATGGTCTGCCAATCTGCCTTAGCCTGGGGTCATTTACTAAAGCTTATGGCGGGGATGATGGGATTTTTAATTAGCTGCGTAGAAGATGAAAACTTAATATTTTTTTTTCTTGGTGTGGAAGATAAAATTCTAAAGGATATTATTGGGGCGGTGTTGTAGTTGGGTAATCAGCAAGGTTTTTTCATGAGAAACTGTCAACATGTGAAACGTCAGAATGCAAATGCTCGATTTATGCAATGTAAAATAGTAATTGTAGATGGTGATCAGAACATTACATATTCTGAAACGAATCAGTGCTACTTGCACCTGTATTTGTTTTGCTTGCGCACCACTGTTTTTGCACCGCTGGGCTTTTTCACTTTACATAATGTAAATATACGAGAAAGTATCATCACCTACATTTGTTCAATGCTCTTTTTCGTCTATCTAAACATTTTTGTCTCATGTTAACGAGATCTTAGCATTTAGAAATATATATGTCTTTGAATGCTCTTTTTCTTTGAGTGACAACAGTTGCTTTTACTATTACCTACTAGCATAGATCGCCAATTGTTGATGCGGATGCGATACTAACCTGTCATTATGATAAAATCCTGTGTTTATTTCCTTGCACTATTAAGTTTGCTTTCCTTACGATACTTATGCTTTGATAACATGCAAGTACTGTATGAGTAAATTCTATACAATCTGATTTGTGTCTCTCAGCGGTGCAGCAAAAAAGAGAGAAGTGGTTTCCTTAAAGTATTATTTGATGGATCCACAATCACGACCGCACTATCCAGCATCTGGGGATATTTCTTTTCAAGCTGTTGCGACAGAACATCCTTTAAGGCTCGCCCAATTTTCTGAAAGCAACTGCTACTCAGACAGGATTGTTAGCAGACCTGTGCATGCTATCACTCTGCCTTCCAATGGAAATGGAAACCATGTTAAAGAGTATAAGCGACTTCGATATCCTGCCTATCGAATGGCAGATTTGGGTACTAGAATGCGCGGGAAACAAACTTTTGAAACATACAGCGCTCCGCGATCTTGGCGGAATGCTACTTATGACGAGTTGTTAGACATTTCGTTGAACACACCTAATCAGTTTAATGGGAAGAACTTTCCAACAACTCAGAATACCAATGACGATCTCTCTGGTGTAGAACACTACACCGGGAGAATGTACAACCAGACAAAACAAAATCGTTCTCCATTAAATCCAAAAGGAATAATAAGTGGAAATGTATCTGCTTTCCCATATAAACCGCGACCGCCTGCTCCAATCATTCCCATGCGAACGCATCCTTCAATTCCATTCAACAATAACTTAGTAAAAAATACTTACGATTTTGCTAGCAATAGCAATCCGGTTATAGCCCGACTGCCTGAAAAGTTTGAAAAAGCTCCTTTAACTAATGATGGGACAATATCGACTGAGACTGTAAAACTTCCGAATAAGATGACCTTGTATAATGCTCCAGAGGAAAGATATTTGAATGAGGAAGATCGGTTTACGCTTCACATGGCACTCCTTACACTATACAAAGATAGAATTCGGCCGCTATGTTGCGAAATCAAGCAAAGACTTCGAGGTAACCTGTAACTTATTTATTTTACTATAATTTTTTTTCCTTTTTCGAAATAACATTTCTGTATAAGAAAGAGCTGAGTTATGTAAAGATTTTGGTACAAAAACAAGCATTGTGCTTCATCAACGTTTTGATTTCTTTCCTTATATAATGGGGAATACTTGAATTCTTAAAAACGTAAAAATAATAATAAATGTGATTGTCATTTTGTATGCTCTTTATAGAACTTCATGGTTCACGTATGCTGGAGACTTTTTTCACCAAGTTTTACTGGCAAAATGCTTCTTTGTATGAATTGGAATCAAAAGGAAATGAACTCGCTGCAGTATATTTGAGATCTACACCTCGTAAGCAATTTTAAAAAGGTTTTTATCAATGGGTGAATTAATAAGAAATTTGGACCTTATTTTGCTACCCCAAAAAAGTTTTTTTGTTTCTTGATTGAAATGATCAGGTAGTTTTTTGTTTGATTCTTTTTTCTCCTTCACTTGTGAACGAAGTTTTATGTAAATTTTCGGGAACCATCTGTTTCTCTCAAAGTATTTTCAAAATCTGATGTTTGCAGAATGGTTTCGAGGGTGGGTTGATATACAGAATCCTAGTAATACCTACCCTCTATCACTTTGGAAGGATTTTTCTGAAGTACTTGAGCGTAGCCTAATATATATGAGGATTTCTGATAAGGAAAATAATATGCTTATAGAATCTAATCAACAGGACGTGCCGTTGCAGAAATTGCTTTTATTTCCTTTTGTAAGAAGCCTTTCAAAGGATTGTAAGGGTTGTATTTTGCAAACAAAACGCTACAAGATGGCCAAACGTTTAAAAGAGATTGAGCCTTTCAAAACCAAGTAAATGTATAGAATAAGTAGCCATTTCTTTTTTTATGCCTTATTTGGGTTTTTTGTTCATGCTCGATTTTATAATCTAGTCCGAGTTTTTGTTGTTTTTTTCGGCTATACTTCTATTTTAGGCTGAGCTTTATTTATTTTTTAATTTCTCATGTACTGCAAGATTAATATGGAAAATATTACCATTGGAAGTGTCCACTAAGGGAAAACCTTTGTGGCTGGTTAATACATTGATATACAAGGTGATAAAATGTTCCCTTTTTCTTTGTGTACAGATGCTATACTCTAGGAGAGCTATGCCATTTTGTTGAATTGTCTATTTTAAATGGTCTCCTTACAAGCGAAGGAGGCAAATTGATCCCAAGCGCTATGGCAAAGGGCTTGACAGCTTCCGTTTTTGATAATGGCCAGATTCCCTTTGTTGATATAAAGCATGAAAATCAAAATAATGCGTATGCAAAGATTGTGCACAAGACTGAACGTATATGCAGTAAACAAAGAGTATTATTTTAGCTCAGCCTATTGATTTAGAGGGAATGCTTTTTATAGTTTTTATTCTACATTATTAAAATAATTTGTTTCACGTACCTATTACATGCTTAGTTAAAAAGTATGCTGGAATAAGCTGTTTATTGTGTTTGTTTAGTGGCTCGGAAATCCAGGCGATCAATAGCATTGATGAATTACGAGAAAAAGTAAAGCATCTCTTGCAATATTCTACGACAGGCTTTATATTCTTATCTAAATTCAAGGGTAAATTTTTTCAAAAGTAAGACATTTGTAGATGAAAAAGACTATTCACATGTTGGTTAGCGAAGAATTTTACAGCCTGCATCTACCTTGCATTTTGCAATTAGAGAGCACTAGTTGAATTTTTTCAAGAGGATTCTTGGTTTTCAACGAAATATTTTCTGATTGTGGTAGTTTTTGTTACTTACTTGGAGTTGTGATGCATTGCTTGTCAACGTATGTTGCTAAGTAGTATAGAATGAAGAGACGTTTGATGTTTATATGTACAGTTTTGCTAGGAAAAATTTTTAATGTCTGAGGTGGAGTCCTACTTAAGTTACCGCTGGCTTTTAATATAAAATACTATGGATAGGGATTTCATTCTATGATTTTTAAAAAGTTTTTTTAATTTGTTGTTTTTGTGCATGAATGGAAGGAAGGGATTCGTGATTGAGAGTCTCCTGGTATAATTTGGTTGTTTTATGTTTTTGAATGAACAGTTTAAAAAATTCTAATTTTGTCTTTCCGATTTTTTATTTTCATTTTATTTTTAGATATTTTAAGATACTAAATCCGCTGCATTTTCAGAATGAGAGCCTCGCAGATTTACTTAGGACTTACTGTGAATCTGAGTGTCGATTGTCACGGTAAATATGTCTATTCCCCTAATTCTCTTAGTAATAAAAAAAAATTGCATAATGCTATAGATAAAAATTAAATTTGAAAGGTTTTAAAGTATGATTGGGTGTGTTTTGGGAAATTCTGAAGGGTAATACGTACATCGTAGTAATATAACTTTCTGCTTTTTCATAGTTGGATTGAATTATGAAGCAAATTTCTTCTGCAATTTATAGGAGGGAACATTTTTTTAGAACTAAGGGAAGAGCAGATGAGAGAATTAAATTTAGAGATAAAATATATCCAAATCCATCAGGGATGATATGGATGCATATTTTTTGTTAAAAGTAAAATTAGATTGGTTTAAGCATCTATTATAGTTTTTTTACTGCAGATACGGTGACCAAATAATTGTACATAAAACAACATTTAACAGTGCTTCTCTTACTCCTTGTGACACCCTCTCAAAAGAAAGTACTCCTCTTAGTACTACAGTATATCCAGGTCCTCCAACACTAAAATATAGCTTGTCAAATCAAGGGAATGCTGTTGTTGACTTTCTAACAACTAGAAATAGCGGTCACTCATGCATAAGTTTGACATTTTGGCAATATTTGGATTGGCATCGAAGAAAACGTCCTCAGATGTGTGGGCAAAATCCCATGCATCAAGATATATCATCATATTTTAGAACCAAAGAAACAGTTTTTGCTACACCTGAGCAAAGCAACAAAGATACTAATAACATATCTGAAGCGGAGTACGTTCAAGACCCTGAAAGTGCTACCCTGCAGAGTGGATATTTCAAGCAGAATCAAGTTTTTACTACGAAGCATGCTGACTGTAGTTTTTCCCATTATTTCGACAATTGTCGTGCAGAAGACACCATTTCTGCATATTCAAATTCTTTTTCTTCCTTAGTAACTACAACGGCTCTATCAAAGATTTTTGCAAGCAGTAAAGAAGCAGATTCTTCTAATTTGGGAGGTGAATTTTCTTTTTCCCAAATTGATAGCGTAACCTTTACCCAGTATCAATCGATTTCACCGGATGCTTTGCTCCCTGATATAAATAAAATGGTATATAATTCCCCTTTAGAGTACAATACTACAGAATTTCGTCAACTTGTTAATTACTACATGAACGCGTTGCTGCTCACTCCCCCTACTGCGTATCCTACGCTTTCAAACTTGCACTACAAATCAGAATCTTTTATCTCTGATAACTATATTTCTATAGATGCCATGGATGAGAGGAAACTGCAGGATGTTGAAGTTTTAGATGCACATATTACGGATGAACAAGTACTATCGTGTCGTGCCATTTCTTCAGAAGTGAGTAATTTTGCAGAGACAGCGAATTATTTGCCTCGTACGGTTCCATTACCGGAATCTATTCCTGAGAAAGAGGAGCCTTATAATGAAGTTGCTGCTCAGTTGCTACATGGCTTGCTTATTTTTGACAAAAGTATAGAAACAAACCCAAATTCAGGATAGAGTAATTGTTTGAATAAGTGTCACTTTCCTAATACTTCTTTTAGTTCTGAATACCATTCCCTGGACAATTCTCTTTATGAACAAAGTTTATCTGGGAACTTTTTAGATTTGATAACTAGGAAAATAGCATCACGTGCTACGCTTGCTCACCTAGCCCTTCATTGGTTAACCCCTTCCTACGTATCCTCATCTACACTGGAAATGGACTTTCATCCTGAGCATGCGTTTCTCCCTAACGAAGCTGATTCTACTTCTAGTAGCCATATAATTGATAGGCAGACGTTCTCGGTTTTGCACTCTTGTTCCATGAAAGATTCTGCCTCTGAAGGGAATTTGATTTGTTCATCCAAAAATCTTCCTCTGGTTGAGAGTATGGAAACGCAGGATCTAGAGGATGCAATGCATGGTTTATTTAAGTCAAGCATGTATTCGGGAAAAGTAGATTTGTTTTCATTATAATCGACCTCATTGTTACTAATCTCTTTATGGTTCGACCATATAAACTCTTCTGCGAGTTTCATTACAGCGGCTGCTATAAATATTCACAGAATTGCACATGAAGTTTTAATAACTCGCCTTTTAGATTCGTTTATGGTTATTTTCTCTATACTTTTGAAGTAGTGAATCTAATATTCAGTTGTTTTGTTTGATTCCTATAAGAAAAACTGCATATAGCATATATTTATAAGATGCATCAAAAATTGGGGGTTTTCTTTTTTGTCGTAACAACTCTATATGTAGCACTTTTTCTAGAGGGTATTCTTCCTCATATTTTTTCTGTATTTGTGTATGATGAGTGGCCACTTTTGGGGTTTTGTTTTGTCAAATTTAGCTTTTATTGTGCTGTAGGATACGCTTGACTCCGGTCTCGTTATTGGGGTCGTTTGCTAATTTTTTTGTTCAGAGTAAACTTTTATCGCAGACGATTTGCGACAGTGTGTGCATGCCTTTTTAGGCTCAGGGAGAGTAGAGCAGACTCTAGTAATGTTGCATTATTAGAATCCAATCTAATAGAAATTGCATTTTATTTTTCCTTGCTCATGCTTACGTGAGTACTTTCCATTGTTATCAAAAAGGGAATACTTGCTATGCTTTTCTTGTAAAAAATTTGTTTGAGGAACTTATTAAAAATGGTAAGATGTTTGGATTAAAAGTTTTTATTTCTTATTTCCTGATTAGATGCTAACGATTCTGCCTTAGATACCATTGCAGTATTTTGCCAAGACTGGTAGTCTCTATCGTACTTAATGCACGAAATATAACATAGGCTGAGGTTATTATATATTGCTAATAAATTTTAGAAATGTGACGCATGAAATCTTACTGAAGTCTAGCCATTATCCATTCAATTCTAAAGATATTCTATTCACTTTATTAACGTAAGCATGAAGGCTCTCTACGTTTTAGTAATTGGAGATATGTGAACTCGTGTCTTTCAATGCTATCATGTTTTTAGGATATCTTTGTATAAGCAAAAGAGGTGGTTTTTATATTTTTTTCTTACCTGTGCGAAGGTGGTATTTTTCATGCGCAAAATAGTTTTGTTGTTGTGCAGTCTGTCTGTAATTATTCTCATATGAAACGTAGTTTTTTGTTCTTGGTTTGTTACTTCTCATTTTTGTTTCTCGTGCTGACAGCTTTGTTGTTTTTTTCAGCGTTTTTCTTCACAAAAAAGTTTATTACATGTAGACTAAGTTTGCTCACTGATTTTTACTTTGTAGATTGCTACATAAGTTCAGCCTTAAGAAGTGTAAAGCAACATTTAAGCGTTCACCTTTCGTTATATATTTTTTAAAACTAGATTTGTTTATTTGATGGCTTGAACGTTTGTAGCCACTTTTCCTAGGTTGAATTATGCTGTAATGGTTATGCAAATATCGAGATGAAATCTTTTTATTTGAATAAAAACACTTAATATTATGAATAAGATGCCATCATGTTCAATGATCCATATTTACAGGAAAGGTAGGTTTTGACGGTTAGAATTGATGACATGATCAAAGTAGAAAAATATGTATTCATTGTTCAAATGATGCTTTTACAAATTTTATAAAAAGCAATAAACATAGCGTGTGAAATCGTATATTTTTGATTTACTTGTTTACTGTTAAAATCAATACTCGCGTCGCTTTGTTTTTTTCTCGTATTTTGTGATTACTGATTCTTCTCCTTGGAGGCGGTGCTTATACCATGCACACTTCTTTCTTTCAATTCGGTTTAGTCGCTAAAATTTATTTTCAAAATAATGTGTTCAATATGTGGGCAGGAAAATACTGATTCTGGCTTAGTTCAATTAGATTTGTTTAAAATTGTAAATCCTGCATGTAGAAATTCGCCAAAAAGGCTTGCCAATATGTTGCACTCTTTCATCAAAAAATTAACCAACATATAATTAGAAAAGCTATTATAATTAGTTACTATTCATTCCGAATAAGAAGTAGATTCTTATGCAATATGATGTACCTCATTTTCTTGTAAATGGGAACCGAAATTACCGTACGAAACAAAATGTGATCTGGTAGCTTCTGCTAACTGAATACATTTTTTAAAAACCTACATGCAAGTTTGAAGTGCGTGCTGCGTTGCAAGATTTAGTGCAGCTGACAAGTCGATATATTTACCAAGCCTATGTTAAATAGGAAGATTTTCTCCAAATTTAACCTACAAAAGCACTTTTGGCTATTGAATCAACGGCGTGCGAGAAATTTTCGCGACTGCGCTGCATGTGCGTGCTGATTCACTCGGAATGAAACATTTTAGAACAAGGCAGGTTTGGAAGTAGGCCCTAATTTAATCAAGAAATTATTCAACCTATTTCTTAATAGTTTGTTCGGATTTCTCCCCATCTAGATGTTTAATGCACATCTCATACTCTAAAGTATAAGGTTCTAGCAAAATACAAGCTCAAGGCATGCTCCTCCTTGCACGTGGCTATACTCTCACGCAAACCGTTGCGATGTAAAATAGATGTGTCGTTCACCCTACAATTAACAATATTTCTGCCGAAACATAACTACATTATATGCTGCATATGAGAAACTGGTGCACAATGTTTAACCTTCGCAAACCAGCATTAGTTTTCATTGTATACTTCAAACCAGTACAACTCCAAAAAAAATTTCCAAATTGGTAAATATTACCATGTTGTAAGAAATATAATCAGATGTTACAGTAGGTAAAAACTAAGTAGGCGCTTTTCTAAGCTAATCTTTCGACCATGCAATTTAAACAAACATTAAAAATTTTCGATTACTTTGGCATCATCTCTGTTTTAAATGAGAAGCACTCTAACCTTACAAATGAGTCTACAATTCCCACGAGCATTTCATACATCGGTAAATATCCCATCAACATTGTAAATATTAGCGGTTGGAAAAAAACAATTCGGTGGCAGCGCTATATCAAAAATTTCACTACGCAATCATCCTTTTTAAAAGAAAAGACAAAATTCGAAAGTGTGGAAGCAATAGCTCTTTTGCAGCAATACTGAGAAGAAACCTGGTGTAACTTTTCAAGATTACTATCAAAATGTAATATTGGTTTGGAGTTTTTTTGCCGTAGTTTGCAGTAGACCATCATACTTGAAGTATCTGCACTAACAAAGAATAATTTACAACAGCTCAAATACAGCTATTCTTAACATGAATCGTTTCAGAACCAAGGTCAAAAAACTTTATCACATCAAAGACATCTTAATTTTTCCTGCGAGCATCCTTAAAGTTTTGTCACCATGCAAAAGGCAAAGAGTTGTAAAGACACATGTCAGTTTGGGGTATACGTAGTAAGATTATGTCCAAAAAAACCTAATCCAAAACACGTTCTTCGGGAGCCTGAAGCAATTTGAAAGCAGAAATACATTATAGCTTTATCAGTCTTAAAAACATTAATTTTCGCGAGCAAGTTTTGGCAATTTTTAACAAACCAAAGACGTAATGCCCAATTTTTTATTTACGAAAGTCACGATAAATAAAATAAAAACACCCTGGAAATTACAACATAAAAAGAAGCTCGAACTGAGAGATTTACCAATGGATCAGGAGCTGTAGCATCTATAAATTTAACACCATTATTCATGATCTCGCTCTTGAGATCATCTGAATCCACAACGGAAGCAACTCCTGCATCAGAGTCTACCGTCTCTCCTGTATCAGACTCTACCATCTCTTCTGTATCAGAATCTGCAATGGAAGCCTCGTTTTTATCGGAATTTCCTGTCAAAACATTCTCTCTATCAGAACTTGCAATAGAAGAATTTTCAGTATCCAGACCCAAAGTGGTAGAATCATTATTTTTGGAATCAAGTTTTGAAGTGTTATTAAAATCGGATTTAATTATGGTTGCATTCCAGAGAACCCCAACATGTGGATATCCGCTGACCATAAACAAATACAATTTCAAATCTTCGATGAGTATTAAATAGTAAGTCTACCACTAAGAAATATAAAAAAAAATAAAACATTATTTTACCAAAAATACATAACTCTATTTATTCACTCCATATCTCACACTCCTTTTACGACTAGTAGCCATTTTTATTAAAAATATGATGAATTGTGCAAAATTTCCAGCATAATCGCGAGATTTAATCTAGCAACAAATACAATCACATATATTAGTTCCCTCCACAATGCAAGCCACAGTGGTACAAAAAGTTGTTTCTATTTTTTTTTGTAATGTTCTAATATAAATAGGCAAGAACAATATATCTTTATGATACCGTTTTCCCTGCGCAACGAGCGTGGCTTCAAAATCAATAAAATCAAAGGGATACATCTGCGCAACTAGAGGGTCCAATTCTTTTTCAAAAAGCAGGACTGCGTTAAAACATGTACATACATTTCAAATCGTATATCTTACCATGAAATATCAAAAAGTTAATGACATTCTTATCATTCATGTTATTACTTGCATGCATATATTATAATGTAATAAAATACCATATTTCAAGTAACATTTTCATTTTTAAAATTGTGACTCCCATGGTACTACAAAGTAACTACAGACTTAAGTCAGGGAATTTAGGTTGAGAATGCATCCAAGGATCCATCCTAATGTATGCAAGCAAAACCAGGAACATATTAGATACGTAGAACTTTCATAAAGCTTTGCTAAAGTTATATTTTTATAAATGGATCGAATAAGAATAAATGGTGCACAATTACAACTGCAATGTTTCTACTTAACCTTTGTTAATTTCCGGTAAGCCAATTGCTTTATAAGGAAAATGAGTGTTTTTAAGCATTGGGCAGTGAGAGAAGCAAAGAAAGCAAGGTTGGCTTGTATTTTTGAGATGCAACTACTGGAATATTCTAAGGTATGGGGAAAAACAGACGTTCATGCTCAAAAATCTAAGTGAAATCACCATAAGGGTGGGGGATTTTTAAACTAAGAATAAAACTTTGAGTTCTTACACGTAAAAATAGTTAACCAAAAAATAATGATCATTGTATGAGTAACCTTTTTACAACAAACTTTTGTCTATTCCATGAACAAACGAAAAACAATAAAAGTCAATAGAAAAAGATCACACTATATACAATGAGACAAATCGTCTTCTTTTCATCCCATACTTGTATTGATAGTGTGTGCGAATTCAAAGGGTTGTTTTAGGTGAGTTTAGGAATACAAAGGCATGCTAGTACCGCTAATAAATGGGATCTCTTTACCATTACTACACGAGAAATTTGTTACCGTATGTATAACACGGAGCTTGTGAAATAAGGTTCTACCACTCGCAAAACCATTCCGCTCCATCGCACTGTGCGTCCTGAATATTTCGTATCAAATTCTCTCCTAGAACGAACAGCGTTTCCAAACTGACTCTTTAGATCACAAGCTTCTTTATAATCTAGCCAGCTCACATCAATGAGAGGACCTGTACAGGGAAGACATAGAAGGTTACTCGAATTTTGTTTAGACAAGAAAAATAAAAATTAGTTTAAATATAAGATTCTGCATTAAAAAACTACAATATTTGGAATCTAAGGATCATTAAAGAAATATATTTAACTGGTGAAAATACCAGAAAAATATACCTAGTGAATTTCCTATAATGTTCTAATTCCATTACACAAAAAGAGGCAAAAGCAGTATTTTTTGCCTATTTTAGTGAAAGTATAAAACAAAAAGTCAAAAATATACTAATCCTAATGTTGAAGAACGTCCTTAACAGTAGAAAATCTACCGATTAAGCATATCATATCCAAAAAATGATCCTGTAAAATCAGGAGAACAAATATTAAAAGAGTGCAAAATTTCTTCTTGGCTTCTCTCTACCGTTTCACCAAATTTTACAATTTCAAAAAACTGTTTATACCTTTTTCTATGCTTGGAAACCTCCAAGAATGGAAGTATCGTCGAGCACCATATCCAATCGCTAGAAATGAAATCATCACACCAAGCACGATGACATATTTTCGACTTAGTACTATAGCACAGCTGCCACATCTAATTGTAACAATCTCGCGCCTTATTTTTGGAAGCGATATGCGCTTACGGCGATGAATTTCATTTAAACAATTCGAGCATGTATGTACACAATCCTGAATAATGAGAGAAATAGACATTTGATTATTTTGCATTCAGACAGCATAAAATTATATACAGCAGGAAAATAGAGGGTAAAAATACTAAAAATTTTCACTTAAGTATCAATCTATTCAAAAAATAGTTAGTGCTGTTTTTTCTTTCAGAAATTTTCTTGCTCAGGTATGCTGCTATAAGTTCAATGACGCAAAAATAAAATAAGGAAATGAAATAAGTTAGTAATATGTCCAAACGGTGGCACAACAATTTTAAAGGAAAATAAAAGACTACGAATCTATTCTTTTTGCAAACAAAATTAATATAAATAAATTATCATGAACCCAAAGAGTTTAAGCTTCAATGATATTGCATTGTATACATTCAAAATCTTTTAATACCTAGTTTCAAAAAACATATACATGAAGTGTTTTATTTGAAGGATGGCACGCTTTAATTTGAATACAGTGAAGCGAGCAATAATGCGACTTAAGCTATCGTTTCTATTAACCTGAAACACAGACCACAGGAATGGTAATACACAGAGAGACAACCATCCAAGAAGGAGAAATACAAGCAATGATAATAAAATTGTCACCCAAGTTGTTTGAAACTCGATATAGGTGACAATCGCCTGCTTACAATAAGGACAAGTGCAGGAAACTGGTGAATCGACAAAATTTGTTTCAGAATTACAAGAGAATTCCTCCCTGCTTTCGGTAGTTTCATGGGAAATTTCAAATTGGCCTTTCCCAAGTAAACTTGCCATTTGCCTTCAGATAGGAGAATTGATTGGAGTGATTTGCATACACTTATTCGTAGTAGTGATAACTAACTTCCCAGTACATACAGCAGACATAGTGTGAACGTTTACAGAAGAACGACAGTATCTTGAAAAAGAATACCTAAAGCGATCTTGGATGCTTTTCACCGCCGCTAAGTCCCCGAATAACAGTCAGAGAGAAAATCAAAATATATTGAATAAACTTCCTAAGTACTCTAAACTTACACAATCATATCAAGGCAATCATGCGATGTAAGTATATGCATGGATATATCAATGCCAAATGGTAGAATACAGCATCTCACTGAATGCATGTAAAACAAACTTTCAAAAAGCACGACTTATGAGCCCAACCATTTGAATGAAGAGTGAAACATGCCTCTGGCCCTCAAAGGAAATTGAAATGAGAAATTCCGAGCGTCAGTGCCAACCCGTGGAGCTGGATATCCTAGATTGTATCTATCACTGCAGGTATAGAAGTCGCTTTTGTATAGTTACTTTATCCGTTTAACTTATAATTTTGCCCTTATACTTGTTCATGAGCAATTTGGCGAAGAAGAAATGCAGAAAAAAAATTCCGATATCCTGTAGAGTAAATATTTGCTTTCCCATTTTTATAAAATCTGTTTGTTCTCTATTTTGCGCAAAACTTCTGAGTGCATGGAAATTTCCATTGCGGAAAAATATTTGTAGACGTAAATCGTTTAATACTACGTACGCTAAAAGGGGAATACCCGATCGATTCTCAATTGCAGTGCTCTATTTGTTATGCTAAGACTTGAACCATGACTAATATATATAATAATTTTGAGTTTTGAATGATTATCATGTGTAAATATATTTCATTTTAAAGGTTGAACATTCGCTTCAAATGTGCTAGAATATCATCATTCTAAAGAAGAGAATACAAAAACTCTTCAGTACATCCTTCCTATCTAAGGAAACACATGTAATTTAAATCGCACAGTAACTCAAAACCAAATGTAAAGAAATTACGCTACATTTTACTTCACTTTTAAAAAAAATACCTTTGTCTGTGCCTATAAATGTTGCATAGTATAGAGGACGAATGAAACAAGCTCTTCTCCTTGCGTAGAAACTTTTTTCTCACAAAAAACCATTTAACAGCATCCTATCATTAAAGCTAATTTATAAAAAGCTAAAAAAAAGAGATTCGACTCAACCATGTGAAATGATATACCAATACAGGGAGGTAATGTATCACGTTTTCATCATAACAAGCACCAAAATTTGAAAGTAGCTCAAATGTGTTAAATTTAAATGCATTCGACTGTGAGTGTACAAAAAATCAGGAAAACGTGCTCCTTTAAGGAAATGACAACAAAAATGTTCTACTGTATGTAGTATTAATTTTTTGACAGATAACATAGTTTAGAAAAATTTTCCAGCTATTTTTCAGAAATAATGAAAGCTCATCAATTCCATTAAAGCCAAAAAATTCGTAAGTCATGCCATAGTGATTTTATCACAGGGTTTCTTTTTTTTCTGTATATCAGTAGCATTGTCATAGCTTATGCATTAAGGTTACTGGAATTAGGTGAGATCTAGTAGCTCTAGGCAACGAACGTTTGCACCTTTACACCAATAAGCATCACTCATCAATCTTTCCATTGAGTGTTTTTCATTACATTTTAGCTTTCGCATAAATTAACGTTCAATAAGTAAAATGCACATTACGTTAGAAAATAAAGTAAAATTGCGTATTGAGAATAAAATGTGACTAGACCATCCCAAAATTATTTTTGATAAAATTACAAAACAATATATAAAGAAATAGCAGACTAAAAATTATGCCAGATTATTTCAAGAAGCAATAGTATTATCACTGGAAGGCACCATAGAGGTTGAAGTACTTGTTGCTTCGGATGAAGCCGTTAAAATTTTATTTCCAGTTGGTGTATTTTCCAAATCTTCCCCCAATACATGTAGCAAGTTTTCCACAGTTGATATAACATCCTTCGCGCCAATTTCCTTCATGTATTTAAGAAATTATGACATGCAACTTAAGCAGTAATAAAAATAAAAAGACTTCTCTTCTGCAGCATGACCACACAATACGCAGTTCATTTTACTAGGAAGTAAACATTAATGCAGCAGCAATTGAATAGAATCACAGAAACGCTATGAACAATAACAAGCATATAGACTTTTCTAACGTACCAGCAGAAGATCTCGAGATGCTTGACACAGCTTGATTACTGTGGTAAAAGTACGTGCAAAAAAAAAGAAAAACAATAGTATACAGGTGAATTTCACACCGTTTCTTAGTATATACGCATTCCTTGGTTTGTAAAGATGCATGCAGAAACAACCAAAAAAAAGCGTTACATAAGACAAATATATATATATATATATATATTATAACAAAATAATACACACCAAAGTCCAAAGTAAAGGTATCTGGAACTTGAGCATACCAAAAGTGACAAGCCATCTAAAAAATAGACAATAGCCATACAAGTCGGAAAGAAAAAAATCAAAGAACTACGTGATTTTATGGAAGCATTTAGACTGGTAGATGCTACTAACGAATAAAATAAATACACGCTTCAGTGATGCAAGATATTTTGCAGAGCGTTAACGGATCATATATAAGAAGAAATATTATACTTTGACAACGTATGCATATTTAACAAGGCCATAAAATTCTTTACTGACTTGCAATGCAGGGATGGCAGCTTTACACTTTGGTGAAATTAGAAATATATCTTCCATATGCTCAACCTGAAAAGTTTTGTATCCCAAATTCAGGAAAAGATATAGTGCCAATAGGGTATAGTTAATAACATTTTAATATTTATTCACGCAGTAAGACGGATAATACTAAGTTGCATATACAGGGATCTCATTCCACAACCTGGTCATGTGAAACCAAATTTACTATTTTCAAATCGTTTAATGCTCTTCAAAAACGCAATTTATAAAACAGCAAAAACTAAATATTTTGGACTTTGAGCACTGACCATTAATCGAATCAAGTATTCTAAATCAAGAGATTGCTGAGACCACACACGGTAATTCGGCAATTTAATTGATTCCTTCCATTTTTTACCATACCTTTAAAAACAACAAAATGCAAAAAAATGAAGGCGGTAATGCAGTGAGAATCCTAATCAAACTCAAAGGCCTACAAAAGTACTATACTAAACCGCAAGACTGTGCTAAATAAAACATTTCCTTTTCAATTAGTCTACGACCAATTTTCTTCATACAAGAGCATCCAACTTCCAAAAAAATATAATTGTGAGAAATTTCAGTGCTAAAAACCAATTCCATATGCTCTGAATTGGCAATTATTTTTCATGTATCTAATACATTTCCCCACAATCAATCGGTTTTACAAAAACTAGCCAGCACAAAGCGGCCAATGCTCAAGGTCCCGCTATAACCCCTTTTAACAGCCTAGCCTATCTCTACTTCTCGTGCAGAGGGACAACATGTGTTGCAACGGAGAGTTTGTCCATACCGTGTTAAAGAGATACAACTTACAATAAATTCCAAACTTCTCTACGCATAAGAATTATACAAGCCCTCAGCCATGAGCAATCCATATTTATATACATTAGAATAGACACCCTGCACCTTCAGTTGAGCAACTATAGGCTCAAATAAGGGAGCGATGAGAAACGCATTTCTTCATCACTGCTCAAACTCTCTGCATCTCCCTCCATCAAATGCAAGCATAATTCAATCGTGATAAAAACCTGCATGGTGAATCTAACTCTTTTCATTGAATGCAAAGTGTATGTTTGTTCCATTCAAAATGCTTTTTCGGGAGCGCTCTATCATACATCTTTCAAAAAAAAAATAGCAAAATAAAACTTAATTCCATTGCTCTGGTGCTTATAAAAAATACATCGGATATGTGGCAAATGCTAGCTATGCCTTTACAGGAAAGTAAAGGATATTAACGCATATCCCTCTCCAATACAAGTAGCATTAAATATAGTAAAAACAAACTTTCTATTGAGTCTTTCTAAAATGATGGGCTGCAATCCTCTTGAGACAGCTCGAAAACATTCAAAAGCCACTCCAGCTAGCCTATCGGAGGATTGAGCTAAGTACGCATGGCGAAGTGCCCATCTTTCCTTCATATCTACAATTCCTTCATCAGAGAAATCAAATTGCTGATGGAATTTAGGACCGCTACTCTTATGCACATTGTCGGTATCGCCTTCCAAAGAAGTGTGAGGATGTGCGGTAGAAGGGGTAGACAAGATTCTAGCAAATACTTCTAAGGGAGGAATGCGACGAAACTGTAACACAGTTGCACGTTTTACTACGTCTGCATTTTCAAATCCTCCAGGGCAAAGTGAATGCAAGGAAATAGGTTCGTCTGGACCCCAAACATGCGCAAAAATTTCACATCCTATGCGCCATTTCAAAAATAGATGGCTGGTAGGATTAATTGAGGATGTGGTTTCTTCTCCATTGGCTTTGTATATCGTACGATTCAAGAGGCTCCCTAAAAATAAAAACAAGACTAGAGGTTTATTGGGTTTGTATATGTTGCTTACAAAAAACAAATTCCTACGCAAAGTAAACAAGAGCACAAAAAATCACCCAAATTTTTTGAAAACGTAAAAAAAACTGCAGGTCACGATATTTTATAAGAATTAAAACTGTGTGGTCCATAGGCTCTAAAATTGTTTCAGAGGATTGCTATAAGACATATAAACTTAAACCGACAGTAAAATGCTCTCGGGCTGGATACAGAAAGGCGCACAACGCCATCACTGCGTCTATTATCCAAAATTTGATTTTGTCCACCAAATGTAGATTCTGAGGGAGCAAAGCCGATACTGGAAACCACTTCTTCGCCTTCCTCCGCATAATCTAGAAGCTCCTGAACCCAGTTTTGGTTATCTGAAGTATGGCGATTTACAACAGCATCTAACTGATTAGGGAGTATACGCGAAACGCTCACTGCTGGAACTTCTATTGCGCTATCAACCTGAAGAAGATACATACTATGTAAACGTATACAAGCAAAAAGAGTGTAAAAATCATTCAGAAACCACCTACATTTTATTCAAATTATGTCGTTTTGCCTTCTATAAACACACGTGCATGTGCGCATTGTAAAAAATAAAGAACTTTCATAGGATTACCCAAAAAAGCGAGAGAAAGAAATTCTCTAAAGCTGCTAAAATCAGGACTGAGAGAACAAAAATAACCTTAAAACACTATTTTTACAGTAAATAGCATCGTAGAAAAGAAAATCTCGTTTTACAAACGTGCTCCCTCTCAGATTGCATTTTTCCGACAAAATTGGAGACCCTCACAAAGAGGTTTAGCCTAACATGAATTACGGGTGGAGAATTTGGATCAATCACATGAAATATGATGAATCCATCATTCAACTTTTCAATGTGCGCTGGAATAGAAAACTTTGAAGGCGTGTGAGCAGCAGAACATGTGAGAGGCCTCAATCCAGGATGTTCCCAGGAAAATTGAATGCGACTAAACAAAAATACATCAAAATTGCTGTTAAAATTAAAGAAAACGCCTATAAGAATCCGCAAAATTAGCATCATCACCTCCGTCATAGAAAAAGAATATGAATGGTGGGAATAAAACAATGGAAATGAACATTTTGTGTTACTCATTAAAAAAGAACATAGGATACTAGAATAATCTTAGCTAGAGCAAATAACAGAATATACAATTAATGCAGAGACACACAAAAGAATACAAAAAATTTAAAGAAAATAAATGCAAGCATTTAACCTCGAATTTCCCAAAACACTGTAGAAACAGATTCCAGAAGTGCCAGTCATTAAACCAACCGACTTACTTCCTGTGACAACAAAAATACATGAAAATTCAACAAAAAGTAACCGATGTTAAGAGAGAAGTGATAGGATAATACCCACATTGTGCTACTTTCTTTGATAAGAAAATACTAAACTGGCATAAAAAGTAACACATACCCTTAGAATATGTCCTCTCACTAGGCATATAAAATGGGGGGGGGATGTCTACCCAGAGTTTGCTCTCCAAAAAAAAAATAGAGCGATACATAGCAGCATAGGCTAAAGATGTCTTAATAGAAGCATCGATTTTACAATATTTAAAAATAGTTGCATATATTTTTTTATTTCTACAACAGGACAGTATTATAGAAGTGTGCATCCGTTTAAAAGGAAAAAAATATGCCAGCGCCGCAGGAATGCGATTCAGCAAATGCCTATTTCTCAAAAACATATTTTAGGAAATTTCTAAAATGTTCTCGTGTGCTTTCAACATTGTAGAGTAATGCTAAGAGAGAGTTGCACATGCCTTACCAAATTCTGTAAAGCACATAGGTGGAATCTTCTCAGAAGGAAACTGAAAAAATTAAAACGCAATAGGCACCTTGTGCATCTTTTACATACTTACAAAACAATGTGCAAAATACAACTTTATTGCATGGAATTCTACGTATTTACGCATGAAAAAGTAGTGGATAGGGGATAAAAATAAGCAATGCGTGCATATAATTTTTCTATGCATTTTTTAAAAAAATGTAAAGGTCAACAATTAGACAAAAATAACTGGGGCCCTCTGTCTATACAATATACAACATTTTACAAAACAAAAAAACCTGACTTCCATCCATTTTCCTTCATATAAACCAGCCTTTGTGCTGGTATCATTCATCAACTCCATTGTATATCTAGAAAACACATTCCAAAGCAAAAAGCATAAATTTTTATGTTCTTAACAAGAGAAAAGAGCAAATAAAAAGGTTAAAATACCAAACAACTTCAAAAGCGCACAGCAGAAAACAGAGCCTGCATTGCAAAAATTTGACTGCCAACTCTAGAAGTACGTCATTGAAGGATTGTATATATAGATACAACGAAACAAAAAGGGTTTGATGAGAAAATGCAAATCCAGCAATGTATTGAAATTTTCCTCTCTTTTAAAAATTTAAGTACGTGGGCTTGCTAAAAACTTTTCAAATCCTATTTCTAAAGTATTCGTCCTGGTTTAAACGTGACCCATAACATGCATCTCTAATGAGATAAAAATGCGTGCATACACGAAGACAATGTAACCACGTTTTAATGGGCTGTGTTTTCATCACTTCTCATCGCCTGTAGTACATCTGGGTACACTGCGATAAGACAAACACAGTGTCACTCTGTAAAAACTAAGATGAAACGCAACTTACATTAGAACAGAAAATAAAAAAAATTTACTATTCTTAACTGACTGTGTTAAATTAACAATGCGAACCAAAACAGAACGATAAGAATGTCGCAAAGCTTTCTGCCAGTCCGCATTACGGACATTCCAAATAAAATGCTTGGGGAGCGTTTGTAAGGCTTCATGGGGGAGAATAGCACCTGGATACTTGGCTTGTAATCGTCGTAGTTGATCGTGCAATTCCAATCGTCGAGCTGCAACAATACCACAAACTCTTTGCAGGAAATTCTCCACTACCAAAGAGTGTCTCTCAGTCTTTATTTCTCTCTTTTTGAAGTTAAAAAAAAGTCGACAAGTTTCTCACTAGCATACTTCCTTCCCAAATATATTCCCGTGGGCAACAGCGGCTATCGCTCTACATAACAACACAGTGCATTTCTCAAATACTTTTAGGTGTATCGATGCTACTTCCTTTATCTACAGGCTAGATGGCTATATTCGTACCTTGAATAAAGGTGTGTCCTTCCAATGTTTCATTGATCATGACTTCAAACTGCATGCCACAGACAGAACATGAAGGTGAAGAAGAGACTGTTCCTCTTTGGAAATCATTTTTCACGTATTAAAATGTATGTTTTGCGAGTAAAATTCAATGTGCGTATACTATGGCTAAGCAAATGAACCTTAGAACCATAACAAAAAAAAACCTAAAGAAATGAAACAGAAAGGAAACAGACGAATTTTTGGTATCATTTTGAATCTTTTCTCGTATCTTTTGTCTTGGTTTCAAAATCTCAGAGTAGTACCAACTGTTTTCAAACTACTTGAAAGATACTGCTACGCTTCAACTATGTAAAAATATTATTTCATCGCCATCAGAGAAAAGATTATTACATTTTCGGTGCCCATTATGGTGGTATTCTTCAAATAGAAAACATTTGGAAAATTCGCAAAAGCCATGGGAGCTTTTATGGTTTTTGAATTAATATACATTTGATATTTAAAGCTAGTAAGAATAAAACATGAATGAATCAAATATGCGAACTATAACAAAATGTGAATAATATTTTATGAAGCAAAACTTAAAAAAAAATGAATAGAAGCACTTTTACAAAGCGTAGACACAAAATCAGATGAGTTACATAGGTAAGGTAAACCTCTAAACTTAAACGTTTTATCGATGACATTTTCCCTCTATATGTATAGCAATCACAAGAATTTTGATAGGGGCAATCTTAAAAATTTAGTATACGCTTGAAAAAGTCTTATTCGTGAATATTATTCCTTAATTTCTCTTGATAAATATCTACTTTATAGTTTACAAAATGCTTTAGGTGATTAGTCGAAGGCAATATTACGCACCTAATGCTGTCCAAAAGAGGAATTGTAAAGGTCATTTGAACAATAAAATCTGCATTCTGGAATACACATGAATACTGAAGCTGCAAGCAATTATATAAAAAACAAGTTTTAGACGTACATGCACATTAACTTTTGTTTTTCCCAACAAGAAAGTAAGAAAAAGGCCTTTTGTGCAATGACTGACTTGTTTGTATTGATTTAAGCATAGATAATGAAACAAGAAAAGAAACGTACGCAAAAGTTTTTTTAAGAAAATATTGTAGAAGCAAAGGGGAAATGCCAAGAGCAAAACATTGCAAATGAATGCTATAAAAAAACGCTGTATATACATGCACAAATACGGTTCCTCCTGCAAAAATTCTTACCATTCCATGAACCACAGCTATCATGCTCTGACTTTCACCAACAATCACAATCGCATTTCCAGGACCTACAGTAGTTATTTTTAAAAAAAGATACGCTGTTTCGTAAAAGGTTAAAAAGAGTATAAGAGGGGAATACAAAAAGAACAATACGATATTTTTGCTTGGCCAGGAGATAGCAAAGACGCACAGAAATCTGCCTTAAGTATTTTTCTAGGCCCCTCACATACTACAAACAATTAGATATAAAGAACTATCCTTCAATGCCTTCCCAAAAAACAAATATCACAACAAAAATATAGAACTGCTTGGATAATTCTAATGTATTAAAAATAATAACATTCAAAAAAAATTCGCAAACAAATCCAAGGTTCTCTATGCATCAAACAATTTAAAGCCAAAACACAAGCGCACTTATCGTTTCTGGTAATGACCAAAGCCAACTTCCACCATGTATTTCATGTTTGGTACGATAGAAATCCACGCTAGAAATAAAATCACACGTACAAACATGCAGCACAACATTCACATCAATGACTAACAAAAGACCACTAACATCGTTGTTGAAAATGTAATTGCATACGCTTCGAAAAATAAAGATTACGTATCATTCACTATTTTCCGTCATGTAAGAGCATCCATCCACTCTAAGAGTCGTGCTTTATATTTCTGAGGAATAATGTTTTTGCATGTTATGAGTGAGCAATCGCCCTCGTTGGATATAAGAAAAAACAATGCTATATAAATATTCTCGCTTTAAAGAAGGGATGGAACGCAAGAAAAGAACTAGAACTTAAAAAACCTATTAGACCACACTAATGAACAAAATAATTCGCAGTATTCACTCAAGATATTTCAAATCACAAGGATCCAACATTACTTTTCATATTGAAAGATAGTCACCTGGAATTGTTTACAATACATATTTGAATTCTTGTGGATGCCATCGTGCACTTCGCTCTGAAGCTCAGAGCAAGTGCTTCCAATAAAAAAATTATTCAACCTGATAGAATATAAGGTTTTTGCAAAAACAAATATTTTTCTCAGAGGATAATAGCACAATTACTGGAATACATGAGTAGTGAAACAGCATCTTATCTTACAGAAAACATTGATTACAAAAGAGGAATTGCACTATACAAACTTTAACGGGGCATTTGATCGTCTACCCCATCAGAAAGAATATAGAGGATCATTGAATTAGAGAATTACGCGAACATAAGGATTCTCTTTTACTTTTAAAAAGCGTCTAATTTGTCTTCTTGAAAAATGATAACAGTGCAAGATACAATTAGAAGGCATAGCAGTTGCTTTTATCACTGAGTAAAAGTTAGCATCTGCCTAATATTTGCTCTCTTCGAAGTTGAGAATGCGTTGCCGCAAGTTTGGCTAGCAAATCAAAATAGTATCTTGTGGAAGATTTGAGCTAAAACATATTTTAGTTCATAACTAAGCTAATTGTCACATAATAAAATTCTTGTGCTCCAATAGCTATACTGCGTGTTATCCATTTGATTCTGATTACGGCAACGTTTCTTGTAAAGCATCAAACTCCCAGAAAAATAATGGAAATTTTGCTGTTTGTAACGGAAAAATAAGCAAGTCAATAAATTATGATGCTGAATAAAGGAATAGATGGCTCTTAGTTAGCGTTAATCTAAGATGTAGCGCATTATGTTTAAAATAATAGGAATACTTTGGTTTCTACCATCCCTCTGGCGTGCTGCGGATCCTGTTGCGGGTCAACGAACGCATCTATTTGCTTCGCTTCAATAGTTCTACATTGTTTAGTTTAGTTACAAACTGCTAGATAGGTTATTAGAGAAAGGAGGTAACTTACACCGATTTTACACCACGCCAAGAAAATAAAGATTTTTTTTTGAGTATTTGCAAAATATATTAGGTAATTACTACAGCGTGTAAGGCGAGGTAAAATCGAGATATGCATTACAATTGAATGAGAGCTTGTCGAGGTAATGTGTCAGGCTACCGGCTAAGAATATAAAAATTACCTAAATAAAATGTTGTCTTGCATTTTTGAAGAAAATTTTAAGATGCTTTAGGAATTATTTGAGAAGAATTTGTATTATCAACGAAAAAAGTATAGATAAAAGTACTAAATCCGCCAACAATGACTGCACGAAGTACAAAAATTTACCTGATGCCTCATCGAATAAAAATTGCTTTACTGAGGCATTTACATTTTTGTGTATGTTACAGGAAAACCATAACTAACTTTTTCAATTAACACTAATTCAAACTAAACGGTGACAACGTATGTAATTGCTTGAATCACAACATTATAACAAAATGGGAAACTACGTCAAAAAATTGAAACGTGCTCCTCACTGCAGCACCCTTTATATTTTTTATTTTTTGAATACTTTGGGATGAGTAATAGTTGTAAGGTACAGGTAGGATATCGATATGTATTCAAATATAAATCTGCGTTTAAACCCAACTTTGCACATATTGCACTGATGAGACTATTCTAAACAGCATACGTAATTAAGCAAATTCTGCATATTTAGCCGCCACTGAATAAGACTGTAAACTATAATTTTCTACCCCACAATCGGCAAAGCGTGGCAAACAAACCTTTTTCATTTCTAATGCTTTGATACAAGTTTTCAAAAATTATTTCAGACATGTCAGAGTTTAGGAATTTCAAGTAATGCCAAATATAACCCAGTGAAAGCTCAATCCCAATAGGAGTGGAATTAACCTTATGGGCTGTCTTAGTGAGGCATCTAGATAGTTCTTTTATTGAGCGGTGGTAGTCCTTGTAAAAACGGGTTGGAGCTGTTTGTTAGGCTCTTAAGTTGCAATAATTATGTCTTATCTTTCTGTGAAACTTTGCTAAAGTTGTTACGTAATCACTGCATCTATGCATCCAATTCATTGTGTCATCAATAAAATTCATCCAATCCTTCAAAAGGAGTCACCAACCGTTGGGTGCTTACTTTGCTATTGAAACAATTGAATCTTCGCCATGAGGTTGCTAAAGAGAAAAAACCACTCCACGGGTCACAGAAATGAGACATATACTGGACACGTAGCCACTTCTGTCTCATTGTGAAATTTCCTGTGTACAAGTGGAAAAAGTACAATAAACCAAATATTCATTTTTTGAGTCATCAATTTTTTGTCATTTTTTTTACAACTATTCCTTTCTTTGATTCATTTTTTTAATAGATAGCAAATTTTAGCCTATAATCCATCAATTTGGCCATGGTGCCACCTCTAGTTTTGCTGCAAGTTTCGTTAACGTGAATGCACATATCAAGATGCAATGCTCTGAGATATATTTTTAATGAACTCACCGGATATTTTGGGAGAAAATATGGATACTCCCTCTTTTCAATATGAAAAAGGGGAAGATGAGAGTAGGGAAAGCGCTTTGCAGGTTCTATTAAACAATGCTGTCTGGCGGCCTGCTGAAGTTGATTGTGGCCAATCTTCCATATTAGACACACCAAGAACTCATTCTTCATCTCTCAATGAACAATTTACCCATATTCCCCTGCCTAGTAGCAGAACCTTTCCTAGACCTGCCTCACAGGAGATAATTAGTGAAAACTCGTGCTCGGATACTAGCGAGAGGAATAGAAGTGGCTGTTTCGCTCATGTCGATTCAGGAGGGAATTTGCAGGCTGATAGTAGAATACTCCGAGAAAGTGCATTTTCTAAACATGAACTACCAAGCTTTAAAGATTCAAAAAATGGGGATACGGAAGACATAAACCCTTGGGTTACTGAAAAACCAAATCATTCCCATAAATTGATGAGGTAAGAAACAAAATTTGTTGCCAAAATATTTTGGCAACTCTGATGATGCAAATTATTTTTTATCTTTATTTTGTATGTGCGCACCCTTTTGATTGTAGCTGTTGTTCTGTTTATTGTGCTTTGCCCATTTTTATAAATCTCATGGGTACTTTGGATACAGGGAATCGCTTGATTCTCGTTCAATCACATTATCTATTGAGGACTATTCTTCGCTGAAAAATGAGAACGCGCATTTAAGGATTCTGTTAAAATCAAAAGAGGACACTATTGAACATGTCAGTTCGTTGAAGCATTTTAACATCTTGTTTCATCAATGAAGCCCGTCTTACATTTAATTTAGCTATACACTAATGAATGAGAGCGTTATTTTTAAATTTTACATTATAGATTGATTTATGAGTTAACATTTTTTGTTAACAGGAACAAAATCATATTTCTTTATTGAAAGAAAAATTGTATCAAAGCCAGACAGACCTTGTAGACATTAAAACTATTTTATCAACAGGAGAGGGTAGTCTGTCAAGAATTTCGGATGAAAATCCGCCTCTTAATCTCACACACCTTAAAAGCAAGCAATTAAGCGATGCATTGAAAATGCGGGAGATGGAAGTAAGTACCTGTATAGTAATCTCTTTAATATATCAATAAACAGCACATTTTCTTTATTAAACGTATTTTAACCCATCATTACTTACTTTGCTACTCATATTGTGTATGATCTTTATTGCTTGCATAGGTTTCTGAATTAACAGAGGCGCTGAATTTGCTTGTAAGTGTTTGAAAACTTTTTGTATTGCTAATATTTGAGTGCTAATAAATATACTCATTTGTGTAGGTGCTACACGCCGATTTTACTGTTGCCATTTGCCTTCGTTTGCTTTTTTTTGCTGATTTATATTGCAGAAAATGCAAAGTCAATCTAATAGTTTTGCCTGGAATAGTGAATTAAGGACCCTGCAATGCGAAATGTCAGAGGTAAGAAAACGAGCTTTACAAAGAAGCGGACTTCTAGCTATGTAATTACTATGCGAAAGCATATTGAAGACAGCTGTCTGGTGTAAAAGTTTTGGATATTTTGAATAAGGATGGAATTTTGCTACACGCATTTCTTTTATTGTATAACATTTCCTTCATTCTAGGTAAAAAAAACGAAATATGTTGTTTTTGCAGCTGCAAACTGTCCTGAATCTTCGCAATACAGAATACAATGAATTGTTAAAGCATGTAGAAAACATTCAGAGAACATTTACGAGCGACAAGCAACTCTCTGCAATGCATACTCAAGAGTTAGAAGTATCCGAAAAGAAAGCACAGGTAGATTTCTGGCATAGCCTGTTCTAACTCCCATGTACACTTAAATCAGCCCGTGTGTCAGAGTTCACTCAATAGGTACATATTCTATGCTTTTTTTAAGCATAGAATAGATGAGAGAGTGCCTGGCCATGCATTAATGCACAATACTCTTTACGTAATAAGTTTTATGCGTCTTCCTATCGCTATATGCAGGAATGCATTGCAGCTTTGCGAGAAGAACTACGTACGTCTCAGTCCACATTCCAAGATCTTAGGGCTCGATGCAGCGAAGCTAACGTGGATAAGCAACATATTTTAAGGTTACAAAGTGAAAATAAGGTACTACGGAACGCGAAGAGTTTTTTTTAAACGATTGCCTAGTGTATCCATTTTTGCTTTAATCAGATGCAACAATGCGTTGGGGCAGTGTATCTGTGGGTAGTAGCAAGAATTTATCTTTATTTTTATCTATTTCTACGTAGGAATTGGAAGCAGATATACAAGCGGCGCGTCGGAGACTATCCGATATTGGATATTTACAAGCCACAGCTCAAGAAGGTATTGCAACACTAGGCATGGTTGCGAGTCCTCAAGTGGATGCTCTCTTGGAGATGGAACGACAAAAGTACTCACACTTTACCGTCAAACTACAGGTGAAGCAAAAGGTTGCACGGAATTTCCCATTTTTGATAAATTCAATACTACCCCTGCAATCTTTCACTTGCTTTTGATATTGTTGAACTGTATAATAGAACAAAGATCGAAAGAAGGGGATAGTTTTTGAAATAGAGGCTACATATTTCCTTTTAATGTTGAGAAATTCTTATGCTCATAATACTATAGGAAGATCTCCGGCTGATAAAAGAGCAATACCATGAAAAAGCGGATGAGGCCACTCAGAAGGAGGAAGATATTTTGGAATTACAGCAGCTTCTTTCTGAGTTGTCTCGTGAGCTTCAAGGAGCAAATGTGCATCCATTGCCAATTTCTCAATGCGACGCGGCTACTCAAACTAATGTAGATCTACATTTTGCACCCGTTTGTATACAGCGAGAAAGAGATGTACTTGAAGAAGACTGTATTTCTTTTCCTGCTCTTTCAAAAAGTGAAGACATTGCTGAAAAGCCAATGTGTGAGTCTGATCGATTTCCTTTTCTTTCAAAGGGAGATTTAACGGAAGTTATAGAGGGCGAAAAAGGCTCAGTAGTGCTTCCTGAAGCGAACGATCTGTCTACGGCCTTTGCATTCCTTGAGCAGCAATATGCCGATGTGTGTTGGAGATTTGAATCGCAATGTCTAGAATGCGATACACTTAAGGATATAAATAAACATTTGTCTGAACAAGTACGCATTTTGTCAAACACCCAAGATTCTTCTTCTAGTCAATCTTCACCACTTCCTCAAATGCGATGCGACGATAGTTATCCTGAAAATGAGGCTCAGTTAAACCAAATTAAAACAGTTTCAGGTTTCCTTCATTTGCGGTCTAATGCTAAGCCGTTTTTAAATAGTGCATTATCCACAATGTATGGAAGTGGGAGAGGACGAAACACATCGGCCCACTGGACGTCATCGCTTCATACACACTCGGAGGATTGCCAACGCGTCGAAACTGCAGAGTTTCCAGTTCCTTTGGATGTTTCTCCTGCTGAAAATCAAAACATATCAAGTTTTAATAGTGCCCCTCTACGAAACATTTCTCCTAATCTTTGCTTCTATCAAGATCTGTTGACAGACGTTTCAACTTTGGATACACAAGTCCTCAAGGATTCTGTGAAAATGGATGCATTGTGTGCAAGCCAAGCTGAGAGAGAGAGCAAAATGGATGAAATCACTGTACGTTTAATGCAATTGCAGACATTAAAAAATGCATCAACTCAGTCTACTAATCAACTAGAGGCAATGCAAAGATTTCAAGAGAATTCTGTCGTACCTGCGGATGCCTCGATATTTCATGGCTTCAAACCTACTATGATGGATGCGGAGTTACAAACAGAACCAACTCCAATTGACTCAAAGGAGGTTTGTACTATTGAGGTGCAAACGGAAGCTTTGCTATTTAGCGATATAATGCATTCCGATACATCTGTATCTTCTGCGAATTCTTCATACCAAAAAATGTCTGTGTCGCTATGTAGCGACACCCATTTGAATAAGAGCAAGAATTTCTTACCCTTTTACCAGAAAAATTCCTCTGTTTGTGATGCTGCCTGCCCAGATAAAGTAGAAGAGCTTCATACAAACGCACTGCAGGGGGAGCCTCATTCTGAGTGTACTTTTAAAGTGCTTTGCTCTACGTCTGTACAGACGCTTCTTCAGAATGATGCAATTTTTCGTTGGATGGAACAAAAACCTATTCTGGAGAATACTTTAGAAGAATGGCGTAAACAATGTGAAACTCTGGAAAAGGAAAATGTGGGATTGAACGCGCAGGTTTGTAGTCTGGCTAGGCAGAGCTTTTGTTTACTACTATGCTAGAATTCGTAATGCATGTGCATCTATATCCTCTTCACTGTGCACTTTCATTTTTTGGATTTTCAACACAACTTTTTTAGCAAGTTAAAATGTGTTTTAGCACTTATGGAATTGCAATGTTTCTATATATTTCATAGATAGCGGCATTGCAGGCATCTAATTGCTCTCTTTGGACTCCTATTACATCCACAGACTCAAGTGAAGAAAAGAAACTCTTTCAGAAAAAACACGTGGTGATGCAGGAGACTCATAGGTGTAGCAAAGAGGAGAGCTCTTTCTTATTTGAAAATGAAAGCCAAGGCAGTATCGAGAGCTCTTTCAAAGTGTTTCCATTCGTTTCTCTTGATAGAGAGGGTTCTGCATCGCTTACTCCTCACACTCGGATTTCTTGTGCTACACAAACCGATGTGTATGATAAAGAATGCGTTCACACAGCAATGCAGACAGTTTCCTCACTTCTACCACACGTGAAATCCGAAATGGGTAGGGAGAATTTGCCATTCGATAGTTTTTCTAAATCTTCTCAAACCGGCAGTTCTTACGCTTTACAACACTCTCAAGAAGTTCAAACCGCAACCTCTTCGTGGGAGGCTACACCTAACATACTTCAGCAATCTCAAAGCACTCAAACCGTCGCCTCTCCTTCTTCCTTCGAAAAGGAGCAAAAAATAGACACTCCCCTCCTCTCTTACGATAAAGCCACCCTTCCCACCGAGACTACGCTAGATGCGAAGAAAATTGTAAAATCAAAAAACATTTTTGACCAGCTTTGCTCCAAATGTGACTTTCCTTTGTTTGCGAGTGAAAAAAAACAAGAAGCGCTGGAGAGAGAGCGGAATAAGTTGAAAAATTGTGTACTCTCTGGAAAACTAGCACGTCGTAGGAAAAATTCTTATAAAAGCTGTGAGGCCGAAAATGCTCCAGGAAATGCTTCCTTGGGTTTTGACGGAGTACCCTGTTTGGAAAGAAGCAAAAGTGAAACCGAGTATGAGGCTTTTTGTCAAGCGTATCCTTTTTCTATGGAAGAAAGTAGGGAGTGCATCCCTGAGGGTAAAGAGGATGGGGTCTCCTTTGGCCTCGCATATCGCCAACATCTGCCTCAAAGTATGCACAACAACTCTCACCCTCCTCGTATTCCTCGTGCAAGTTGGGAGGGGGAACGACCGTATTTCCAAGCAAAGACTGGAGAATTTCCTGTTCCAGATATTTCAAGTATACCCTCACGTTCAAAGCGTTGGTGCAACCTCACACGCGTTCCTTCTTCTTCCTGTAGTAGTGTGCCTCTAAAGCTTCATGGAAAACAGTTTCTACCCAACATTCAAAAGTATCTCTCAATGAAGAAAGTTGGCGCTTTTTATAAATTTGGCAACATACATCGTCTACAACGTTTAAATCACAAAAGAAATAATCTTCCGGGGTTCCCTCTATGGAAATTCGATGAGACCTTTCTATCCCATCATTCAATGGCTAATAAAAAGAAACATTTCTCTCTTTTAGCGCATACGCAAGCTACTAATAGAGATCCCATAGTTTCACCCACTTTACAATATACTTTCTCTTCTCCCATTTCTACTTCACAGGCAAGAGCGACAGATACAGATCCTATAGTATCCTTAACCTTACAGAATACCTTCTTGCCTCCCATTACCACCTCCTTCTCTGAAAAACGTTGTGGGGACTCGTTTGGCGGCTCTGTCGTGCCCACAAAGGCGGTGACTGACATTTTGACGGATAAAAAACTTGGCTGCCTCTCAAGCAAAGTAGAATCGTTGGTAGATCTTCTGAAAGAAGTCCACGGAGTACATCCCTCAACCGAACCTTCTCCCATTGAAAACGATAACGAAAAATTGCTTTTCAAACAAAATTCTCGTACCCGAGAGAATCTTCGTGACTCCTCCCTCGTGAGTTCTTTGGGTAAGAGTACCCTAGATGGAATGTAAATGCAGGTTCTATTCTACCGCAAGTAAAATGCATCTACTCCGCTGGCATGTGCAGCTAGGTGCGCTGTGAAATGATACGAGAGTAGTTATTTTATAGAAGAAAGTCCTATGGATGGATTGTCTTCTTTACCAAACATTTGGTCTTTGCGCACGTATTTTGTAATACGTAAGAATGAGTGCTGTTGATGGGAAATGGGGGGATATTTCGAAGTGGAACCCCTCGTAGATATTCCAAGATTGCACCGCTGTTTGAGTGATTCTTGATCTCTTTTCACAACTATTGTTTCTTTTTCTTTGCTATAATACATGCTTTTTTATGCAATGTATTTTTCTTTCTTTTGTTTAAAACGAGAGACAAAGAGTAGAAGCAGCCGCTTGTGATTTGTGTTTATGTGCTCATAAAAGCATTCATGGTGGTAAAGAGTACGTGAAAAAAACGGAAATTTTCTCTAGATGGTCGTGGGGGTGTGTATAACTGCTGCCATTGTTTTATCCAGGGTATAGTCTTAGCTTATATTTAAAGAAATACAGGCCATCCGACCACAAAAATAGAGCTGCATTCTTTTTCTCTTTAGGGTCTTCTCTATATGCATCTTCTTCTTTTCTCTATCTCTACGCTTGCACGATTTGTGCTGGACATTTTCTTTATCTTCCTGAAAATGTGCGTTCGCTCGTCGAGAGACTGGATGAGCGCTCCTTTTCAAAATTGTACTCCTTATTGATTGGAGGAAGCAGGTTAAAGCCCTTCTATGGCAGCAACGCAAACCTTCTTCTGAGGGAGGAAGCAGTAATGTCTTCACGTGAGAAAACTGTGCCTTGTAGCCTTCGAGCAATCCATCAGCTGATTCATGTGGCTTGTATCTGCCCCACACATACTCCACTTTTGTTTCAAAAAATTATATTTCCTATTGAGGATATCCTTCCTATATTTAGTCAATCAAAAGTTACGTTTGACCCCTCTTGTATGGCACCTCAAGCAAATAGTAATTCGTTCTCTTTGAAGAAGGATAGCAAGGAGGTGCCTTCTAATCTACTTTCTAATGCAATGAAAGAGAATTTGATGCGAATAAAAGGAATGTGCATGCACCTTAAATCTCATTTCTCAACGCTCCGTAGTTTCTTTATAAATTGTAATGATGGAACTGAAAAGTACAAAGCAGTATCGGACTGTGTGTCAAATTATGGAGTTTATCAAACGAAGGATTTGATGGCCAATGCTGCGTTTGCTCTGAAGGAAATGCGAGAGTCCCCCCCGTTTCAAGCATCCAACTTCATTAGCAAGGTTAGACTGCGAATCACATGGTTGGTATTTAGGAGCACTCTGGACTATCCCAATGCATCCTGTAGGCCTAGAAATACTTGAAAAGTGTACCTTTTATTAGATATGTGAGTAGAAAGTTCTGGGTTTTTTGTATTGAAAAAGAATTGCAATGAGTGCTTCCTGTGGTTATCTATGCTCTGAAGTAAAAGGGTATCGTGCAAAGATATAAAGTCACCCGCGTAGAAAATGCCATCTCTTCTCCATGCGTAAAGTCATGCACTCTTCACCTCTTTAACGTAAACGAAGCGACCAGTAATTTCGTTTACTACATTTAAATTTATGCCAAAAAAATTTTACCCTATATAAATGTGGAATACACATGCATGGATTTCTCTTTTTAGGTGTTACAAATGGAAATTCTTATGACTAAATGGCATAGCACTTTTCGTGCTTATATATGGAAATTTGATGTAAAAATAATATAATACCTTTTCAGTGTTTGTTTTTTGCTGTGAAAAAATGTTGTTTTGCGTTGAATAATTTCCTATTACTGTATGTTAAAACAATGATGTACACATTCTGGTTCGCTCTCAACACTTTACTGAGATGCAAAAATTTGGTGAATTCAGGTTGAGCGAAAACACTTTGAGGAGGAAAGCAAAAAAATGCAAATTTTGCTGGCTGCGCAAAGTTCGTCTATCGCACGGCTATGTGAGAAAATGGCCAAAGAGGAGCCTGCTATAAAGAAAAAATGTGTTAGCCTTTAAAAAAGAGTTCATCCTAGTTTTTGAAATACCTCGTTTTTAGTTTAAGCACAAAATTTTACTTTTGATGCAGGCCAAACTTATTTTTAAATTTGTAAACATAGCTGTGATAGAGACCTCATTTATACTAGCTTGCGGTGATGAAAACAATTCAAGGAGAACGTGTGGAAAATGGGGCTGGATAATATTTTATTCAAGTTTACAAAATAGTGTGTTGTGTCTATGTTTTGAATTTTGAAGTAGATCCTGGAAAGTGGAAAATTTTTGCATGGGGTAACGCAAATGAGCAAGCGTGATTATTGTACAGTTTGACGCTTTTCTTGTTTGTATCCATCAATGTTTTGTATTTCCATTACTCCAGGATATTGCAGTTTCCACTGAGTGGACTATTGCCACCTTCAGAGGAATTCCAAAGCTTGTCACTTCTCCTTTTAGCGATCAATGTTTATGGCTGATCAACGAGGTAATTCCAGCTGTACCGCCATGCAGAGAACATCCTAGTATTTTTATTTCAGATATAATAAAATTCAAGAGGATATATGTGTGCTTGTTATATACACATTCGAACGTAGGCTTGATGTGTTTTATAAAAGGATGTTTTTACTTTTTTTCAGCTTCAAACAGTCCATTCAAAATTAATTGATAAGATTCAAAGCTTTCTGAGGAATCATTCTCTTCCTGCATATCAACAAAAGGCCCTCCAAATATTGCTTGAATGCAATCAAATGCGTGTATGCAGGACAATACTGTCTTTTCAATTTAATGAAAATTTCAAAACTACATGCCTTGTTGCTTGTTGGCAGTGTGAAATTTTGTTTATATTTTTATTTTTGTATGAAAATAAGCGTAAAGGTGAAACATTTCTTTTATGGAAAAATTTTGTGCATACTTGCTGTTCTTTGTCAGCGAGAAGAGATTTTTATGAAAAATGAAGGAAATACATGGAAATACCAAAATTTCCCAAGTTCTACACCTGGAAGATACGAAAAACAAACTGTGCAGAAGGTGAAAAAAATGTTTTGGATTTTATAATTTTAAAATGGTTGATCTAGGTAATTTGCGCTAGGTGTTTAATGTGATGTTGTCTTCCTTTACTGCATCGCTCTACGTAATTTCATCTTTCATGTATAGTTTTGATGAGTGCCTCTTCTTTGTGATCTTACTGCAAACACAAAGATACACTGTATATATTTCTATTCTTCACAGTCCTCAGAGAGAAAGAGGGTATGTATTAGATTTCATGTCAGTGAGAAAAAGGAAGAAAAGGTGATGTTTTGCATTTTTTTTGCAATTTTTGCAGCCCGATGCTACCTCAGCTTTTGCGGATATTCCCCCCATCGTTAGTAGCAAAAGAAATGTAGACTCTCATGGCTTGCAGCCTTCTTCATATTCGTTTTGCAACAAAATGTCAGAGGATGATTTAATGGAATTGTTAACATTAAAAAAAGATTTTCACTTGTGTAAGGATCCCATGATGAAGTGTATGGCAATATCGAAACATCTCCAGAAATTTATCTCTAAACGGTTGGAATATTTTGGACAATTTTGTACATGTGATCTACGTGAGGATACCCTGGAGAGTTTCTTGAAAAGTAGTGAGATCCATGTCTCTTCCGGTAGCGAGATTACTTTTTTAAAAATACTAAAAAGGGGCTTATTGCTACATTCAGAATGTTCTCAGAAACTTTTACTATTTTCTAGCGCAGTCAGACCAATTCTTGAAGATTCTATGGAGCATAAAAAGTGCATTTGTACCCTTTGTAGCCAAGGAAGCACTCGCTGTAGAGCTTCAGATTCTATTCAGTGTAATTCATTTCCTACTGTAGTTTCAAAAGATGAAAACCACACCCCAATGGCGCTGCCTTGTAAAGAAACAGAGAGTGCGTCCCTTCAAGTAGAAGCAGTACGATCTTCCGCGATCGTTGCACCTGTTCTTACCAACGTGCACACTGAAAAGTGTTGCAAATGCGTTCAGCCGAACAAATTTTGGAAGAAACCCACTGTGCAAAATTTAAATGACTGTGACTCTAATTGTTGGACGGTTTCCGATCATGTTACTCTGCAGGACGAAAAGAAGACAAAAGATTTGTTTGACTGCGTTACAACCGGCTTACAGTTGTTAGAAGATTTTTTTTTTGATCAAAAATGGACAGCTTTGAGTGATGCATTTTCTAACATGCATCAATGCCTGCTACCTTTCGCTCGGAAAAAGCCTCTTCCTGGTACTAATCAACTACAACTCAGACATTCTTGTAATTCATTTCATCTAAAACATATTGCTGATTTTCTTTGGACAACAGCTGTTTCACAGTATTCTATTAAAGCGTCAAGGCATGTTAACCCAGAAAATGGAAGCAGAGATACTTCTGAAGAACACAGCTTAAAATATTTATGTTTTTCAAGAATTGGCTTTTCCTTTTTTCAAGAAGTGATTGAAAAAATTAATTCGATTGTTTTAAATAGTACTGCTCAGACATTTTTCTCTCTTAAGACTAAGCATAAAGAAGAAAGTTATTTATATAAGCTTTTTGCAACTTTAGCCCTACGGGCATACAGGAATGGCAAAGCAAACGTATTGAAAGTTAACTCGGTAGGTGTAAGTTCTGCCATTTTCGCTAGCGTTGACATTTTTGTGATTAAAATGCTGCTCTTTTCTATCGTAGGGCAATTTTATTTCGTAGTCTTTTTAAAATTTTTTGACAGCCGTATGCAATTTCTTTTATTTTTTGTAAAACGAAAAGTGAGTTTTCCCTCTTTCATATCTTCCCGCAATATACTTTCTTATAAGATAAAATTTGATTTTTTGCTGGTCGCTCATAGATGTCGTTAATATGTTTTGTTTTCAGAATTCTGATGTATCCTACGGTATAGAAAATTTTTCGCAGCAAGATAAAAGAGGTAACTTTTAGTATTGTATAACGCTTAGGAATAGTGAATTCAACGAATTGAAATTTTTTTGTCCTGTACGCACTGAAATTTTGCAACTTTTTATCTTTAAAGTTTGGCATGTTTTTACTAATCTTGTGTTAGTTCTATTATTTCTAATATTCGCGCATTGCCAAGTTTGGCTTGAATATCTGTAGTGTTTGGAAATTTGCATTGAGTAAATTGGTTTTCTTAACTCATTTTGCAATGCTATTTTGTTGAGGAAAACAATGCACCTATTGGTGCCCTAATTTGTATGTTACCTCCATGCTTTTTCGTAGATTCTGTAATACTTGAGTCATTAAAGGATTATATGAAGCCGTCAGACCGCACGAAAACAGCGTTGGAGGGCGATAATAAAACAGAATTTTGTAGCTTACCTTCTCGTTTTTTCGTAAAGAAATTCGAAACTGTTTCTACGCACAAACAAGCCTCACCAGAAAAATTTGCTACTACTTTTAACGCGAATACTTCTCAGGTTTTATCCACTCAAAAAACTGGCAGAGATGGTGGTTGCGTCATGCAGACTACTTCAACGAGGCGTTTTGACAAGAATTTTCCGGTTGAAATGGCTGAAGTCAATCACTGCAGAGCAGAAAGGGTTTCCGAAAACAACTTCAAAAATATTAGCATGACATCAAAATACGTTGAGCAACTATCTGACTTAATTCAATCTGACCTAATTTCTGCTTCCCGCGTAGTCAGCTTGTCTCCATGCATTTCTAAAGATAATGGCAATGCAAAGAGCGGATCAACATGCTCTTGTGCATTTGAAAATAAGCACAAATCAGCTAACGAAACAATGAAGGCACTTCCCCAAATAAGCTCTCCTATATTACCTATTAATAGTGAACAATGTAGTTGCGATATGCACGGTTCTGCTTTCACTTGGACTGGAAGCGATATTTTGCAATTAAATGAGAATTTAAAAACTCCTAAGCGTTCTTCTAAAAGTGAGATTCAGCACATTGATTCCTCAGGTAACGAGCAATTGTTGAGCCGAACTCAAAAGTTGGATTCTACATCAAACTGCTCATTTGATTGTTACTCAACGGAAGAAATGCACTCTTCACGACCTTTCCTTCCATCTGATGAGCAAAGTAGTAATTTCCAAGAAAGTTCAACTCGTGATCCTGCCTTACTTGTTTCACCTACTCAGTTTGTTGAAAGGAATTTTGGTAATTACTCGTACGGAATTAACTCCATAAGTAGTGATCAAAGCCTTTTAACTCAATCACAACTTCAAGAATGGAACCAAGTACAGCTAAAAGCTATTTCTGAAGCTATTTCAAGGGGAAATCAACACATTTACCAGAAATTATTTTGTAGGAATGACAAGTTGTGACATATAATGTCATATAATGCCAAAGAAATTTAATGTCTCCACTATTTCATTTTATAAAATCAAACTAAACCTTGCCATGCGTTAGCATTCTTCATGCTTTTCGTAGCTAATTTTTTAATTGAATGAACTTTTTTTTGCGAAACCATGCTCTTAGAGTTAAAACATTGCTAATTTCCACTGGTTCGCTTCAAATTTATCATTCGAGCTGGCTTGTTTGGTTTATAACTTTTTGTAATCTATTTTTCTTGTAACTCATGTAAATTTTACTATAATATAGCGGCTATAGTCCAAATTTGGCTCAAGAAAAGGAGTTTTTCTCTATGCAACATGTGAAGTTGTATTGCCGTTACCGATGCTTTTCACGACTACTCGATACATAGCTATTCTACATTGCTCTCCTTTAAGATTTATTTGTAGGCTAATTTCAGACCACTTGTCGGAATGTTTTCCTTATTTTCAATTTTATGGTAAATTAAACCTGCAATAATACTTAATAAAACTCAGTAAATTTGATCTTGTGTAAAATTTGAATTATTTTTTTATTTTTTTCAAAAACTATTGAATCTTTTCTACAGAAAACCATTTTTAAGAACATATAGTGCTTAGCAAGCAAAATCTTGTTCAGTTTATTTGATGGAATATGTTCCCAAGGATAAACTTGCCTGTGTAAAAATTCGCTTTATATTACGCGGCGTTAATTCTTGATCAAGAGGCACAGCGAAGAAGTACTGAATCGCGATCGCGATGTTTTGAGCTGTAGCTTGTCATGAGTTATTAAACTCAGAATTGTCAGCGGCTAGATAAGTTTTTCTTCGTACAATTACTACCTTAAATTATCTTGAATACGTAAAAAGATTAGACTTGTGAGGTTGCTCGTCTAAGCCAAGCGCGGCGTGATATATTTCTGCAACTAATTTCTTATATCTACATATTAAAAATAATCAAACTTCCTACCAGGAAGATTTATGTATAAAGCACAACGTGGCACTGAAGAAATATTTAATAAATAACAATTGTTGCGGATAAGCATGTCTAGCTGAAAAATATTCATGATTTCTCATCTGTTCCTGGGTGGACAAGATAGCCTAAAGCGCTAAGAAATGCCCATTTCTTCATGAACTCGTTAAATTTTTTCCTAGTTCATGACATCATATTGGTCCTTGCACTCGAAGAAAAACATACACCTAAAACTGATTGTGGTCATCTATTGAATAAAATTTATGCGAGCCGAGTGGAATGTTTTGACTTGCCCGTATAATTTTCATTACAAAGACCTACTGTGACTCTTCCAATATTAACGAATAACTAAACTTCAGAAACTGCATAATTTCATTGCTTTAGACTTAGCATAGATTTTAATACGCGGCTTTTATTTTCTCTTCTTGCTTGTCCTCTTTTCGTAAATATTATTGTTATTACAAGAGCATGAATGGCACTGAACAGCCCACTAAATGTCTATAAAATAATTCAATCAACGTATCACGTATTCATAGAACACAAAAAAACATCTAACGTTGAGTAACAGGACGTAATCTACATGCAGATAGCAATCATTCGCGAATGAATTACGCAATAGAAATAGAAACATCAGATATATGTATCTATTTTCATCGTATGCCAGGTGGTTGTATTCTGTAAGCAAAATAAACAAAAATTGCCTCCGTTTAATTTAAGCGCCAATGGTCTAGTGGTATGATGCGACCTTCCCAAGGTTGTGACCCGGGTTCGATTCCCGGTTGGCGCATTTAAGCATTTAGGATATTTTATACTTTAATTGAGTGATTGGTTCCTAAACTTTCCGAAGGTGGCTTGGCCGAGAGGTCTAAGGCGCTGCGTTTAGGCCGCAGTCCACACGGGCGTGGGTTCGAACCCCACAGCCACCAAATTTTAAAATTGCATTGTATTTTTAACATGAAAAATGTACTTAAAAAAATTTACGAGCACCGAGTTTCGAACTCGGGATCTCCTGCGTGTTAGGCAGGCGTCTTAACCACTGGACCATGCTCGCTTACTCAAGCAGAAGGTTTCATATATTACTTTCTAAATTATTTGCATTCTTCTTTTTTTTGCTCCCAGACGAAGATTGTTTTGAATATTTCGCTCACAATCTCTTCAAACCTATACACAAAGTTAGAAGAGGAAAGTTAGCGATTGTAGAGAAAAAAGACTGGCTCTGCAATGCTTCTTTATCGTTTGGAACTGTTAACACAGTACCATAAACTGCAACTCAGTGTTGGTAGCACGCATGGTGCAGTCGCCATTTTTTGGTACCCAAATTCATCAGTTCAATTTTCAGACGCTGCTCTGCTCGACAGCGATCGCAATTTATGCTTACATCTGATGAGAAATTATCCTTATTTTGATTACGCAACCTTTTTAGCAACAACCATATCTATCCCCGTGAACATTCGAAAAAACTTCTCAATTCAAGACCCTCTTTTTCATGACATAAGTAATGATGCGATCAGTTTATGATTTCCCATGATTGCAAGGTTTAATAAAGCTAGACACGTTAATTTTGCAGTATTTCATTTAGAAAAATTTCAAAATAAAGTTTTCCAGAAACTTGCAGAAATTTGAAGCATAGAATAGGCGTTATCTTCAAACGAGAAAACTATAAATTTGTTATCCCCAAAGTTTTTGCTACATTATTAAACTTTCAATTAATCTTTGCTGAAATTGTATACCAAAAATAGGAAAGATTCCTTTAAAACAAGGCCATATTTTTATACGGAAAAGATGCCACAGACGTCGAAAAAACGCGTATCGAAAAATGACTGCAAACCTCGAAGCCTTGATGAAAGTGTACGCGACGAAACGAAAAAAAAGATTACAGCCAAACAAGCTATTAAAGTGTAAACGCCGTAACTGCTTTTCTCAAAAAAATATAATTGATCACAAAGGTTTATGCGAAAAATTCTTGAAGAAAAATGAGCATTACCTATTCCTTTAATTTCGTTCAGTAACATCATCAAGAATATGATAAGCCTCTAAGCGTTTGTCACCTCACGTTAGGTCTTTACAGCACGAAAAAAATCTTCCTGTGCACAAATAAATCAAGTGGCACCACTGAGTTACTGCTAATGAGAGAAGAATGTACCAGCTAACATTAAACTGGTTCTTACCAAATTAATAGCTCCATCTCCCTCCGAATCGACACTTTTTATCATGCTCTATAGGGAACACAAACTTACAAACAATTTACACGATATGATGGCAAGTACGAAATTGGTAGACACGGCAACATTTCAAATACAATTAGAGCATCACCTTTTCAAACATACCTGTAGCTGAGATGTGGAAGCTTTATAATCTGATAAAATACGTAATAACAAAATATATGACAAAAGTAAGCATTATGACAAAAAGAGCATGGACTTACTTAGTTCATTATTGATAGAAGAAAGCTCATTTATTGAAACGCTGCCAGTTTGATTTACATCAAACAGTTTAAATGCCTAATGTCAAAAGGAAAATGATGTAAATAATTATCAATTTAATTCAAGTAAAAAAAATATAGTTGTATTACTCAGTATACATAATTTCAAAGCGGGGAAAAATTTTACCATTAACGATAATTAAAGCTTTTAAGAAAAATGTATAAGTGATATGCTAGAAAAAAAGAGCAAACCAGAAGTGCGTCTTCCATTTTCGAGAATGGCCGTACAGGGATAGAAAGCAATGAAAGGAATTCAGGGAATCTAATTTTTGATCTTTTGAACAAAACAACGCATAAGATAGATATACTCTCATTCATTTAACACAGGCAATCATTGTATACCACCGATAAATTTTTCGTATAAATTGAAAGCTTACTCTAATTTGTTTAGCTCCATGAACAGCGCTGCGGAATCATAGGAACTAATAGAACAACTCAATTCTCTCAAGCAAGCAGAAAGATCGCTCTTCCAAACAAAACCCTCGTTGCGATGCTCAAAAAGACTAAAGACCTGGAAAAAATAAGTTTTGTTCGTTTTAGTGTAATTTTTGCACATTTACGATACAACAAACGCACCTTTTAATATTAAAATATTACAAGAAAGTAACTAGAATACCGAATAAACCCACTAATTTAAAAAAAATTATTTATTGAAGAAAATAGATCTATACAGTTAACTAAACGAAAGTTTGCACATCGATGGAATTGACAGTTGACTTTCCTGTTTCAATAAGTCGTATTCTTGCGGTGGTATCTGAGCACTTGTAATTTCGGGCTGAGCAATTATGCGACGGTCTCGCTGGGTGCTAACTCTCTGAAGTGGAGGCTGCTTTTTCATGTAAGTTAGGTAACTCGGCCCCGTTCCGGAGAAAGCAGCAGGGTATCCTTTTCCAATTGACCCGTGATATCGAGAGAATTCCATGAATCCAGGCTGCTCCAAATGTGTGGACAGATCCTTGTTCTGTACGCGTCTAGGGTATGCAATAGGTTGCAACGAGTCTTTCCGTTGTGAAGATACTACTTTATACTGATTCCAGCTAGGAAGGAGGGTGGAAGTTTGAAGAGAAACCTGATGCTGCCTTTTTCCGATAGTCCTATCAGCATAGTGCTTTTGAGATGGTAAGTACTGCACTAGATCCATATTTCTATAGCAGCTTTAGCAAAAACTTGTTCAGAGTAAAGTGGTTCGCACACTTTCAAGCTCATCCAAAAGCATTAATCTCACTGAACCTAATTCAAACAAGGGAAAATGAGTCCAATTTAACGTGATTAACTTTCACACGAACCACGCAACTGTTCTTAATGAAATTTCCGCTTGAGAGAGAGGAAGGGGATAAAGATAACCTTATTCTACTACTTTTGTCTATACCTTACACACTTCACGAAACGTCACTGAATCATGTTTATACGCTCTGTAAATAGTATTGGAAAGTGCTCTCAACTTACGTGCAATTTGGTGCATGCACCCTGGAAACAAGCAGCGGTGCTTTTTTCTGCCACTTAATGGTAGGGCGGGTATTTTACAGTGTAAGGAATTTCCCCCAAGAAGCTGTTTCTATTAATTCGATGAATAAACTGCCTCATCTAAACTTTTCTTTCATACTGAATTTTAGCAACAAAATCGATTAGCAAATAAATTTTGATATTAAAAAGACTTCTATTTTAAGTAGTTTAAATAATGATTACTATTTTGTACCAGCATAACTTTCCATAGAATATAATGCAAGTCAGCCCATAGTAAAATCAAGGAGCATGGTGATGACAAAGAAAAAACTCATGTAGAAACGTATGCTGTAACGTAAACACTTTAATTACTAAGTAGAAAATATCAAAACAGGAAACTAGCGTAAATGCGCGGCTGAAGTTGAGTGCACTCTGCAATGAATGCGCAATGATTCCTTTTTATTCCACTGCAGTGTTATATTCGTAAGCTACCTATTCCCCAAACTCATCAACTAAACACAAACATATAATAGCAAACAAAATCAGAATATAAGTAATAGCAAGAGGAATAATGCTAGTATTTTTTGATAGCAATTGCTCTGAACGATTCCTCAAGTAAACCTTGAATTGCTAGTTGCATGTGTTGACTACCAAATACGTAACACGGAAATAATCGAGGCGATGGAGATACAACTTTTTCTTAACACAACACATACTTATAGCACAGTTATACTTTCTATGACCATATTTTCTACTTATGACCTCAATTTTTTATTCCTGGATGTGTTTCTTTTATTTTTATATTTTACGACCTATCAAATATTAAAAAACTATTGTCACATCGGTTTCAAATAAATATTCTTTTTTGATATACGGCAGTAGTAGAAGAAATAACAACGGTACACAAATTTTTTGCCTATTTCGCCTAAATCATCAGCACAGTTTATCCTGCACTTAAGAAGAAAACAGTAAATGAGAGGGGGAAAAGGTTTTTCATCACAGCGTGTGTTTTCTTATTCAAATACATTTGTAGCAAATAGAAAGATGAGCGAAGTAATTATTGTTCTTGCGTTTTTCCTTTTAACGCTATTTCCTGTTGATATAGCCTGTTCATGGTTTTTCATTATTGTCCGTTATATTTATGTAAATAAGCATAAACCAACTTGCACTACTTTATCAACTCCTTTATTCACGAAGGTAGTAAAATACAGTCAGCTGGAATTAGGATATCGATTGTCAAGCGTGATGAATAAATTATTAAAACGTCCAAGTTTACAATATGGAACATCCGAACGGCTTCCATGATATGTTTACCTTTCTCGAATGGCACTCCAACTCTAGCAACTGAGTGAAACGCATTATTTTTGGTGAAGCATAACATCGATGCAGAAAAGAAAATATATTTTGATAATGCTACTATTTATATATGTACTTTTACAAATGTAAATAAATTCCATTTAACAACGGCAAGTTCTTTCAGCTGCAGAAGTATGAATTAGCAAAATCCTAAATGTTTTACTTTGGTCAAAGTTAGATATAAGAATGATGCCAAAGTTGCTTGCGTAATAAGCTTTTGCAAAGGAGTCAAGAAACCCTACAATCTTGTACTTTTTCAGGCTAGGGATCAAACTGGATTTTACTTTATTTTACACGCATTTACTTGGAAATTTACGAAAGTGTTGTATCGTAGAAATAAGATATTTCATTATCGCTAAAGTAAATTTTTTAGTAACTGAAAAAATCGAATAAATATTTTTTACTACAACAATTTTTGCAATGTTAAGTTTATCGACGAATGATTAATATTTTGTTACGCGGCAGCAGTAGGTATACTTGAGAAACTGCTTGCTCATTGCATTATTCGAAAGTAAACCAAATTTTATATCTTCCTGGTTTCTATTTACGTAAAGCTGCTCAAAAATAAAAGTTATAAGTTTTTATTAAAGAAAGTTGAATTACTTTTAGCCTCTCCTTGTAACTTCTTTTCTTTTTTTTCAATTATTCGCCTCCATTTTTTACTGTTATTGATGACTAGGCACCAGTTTATTCTAAGCGAACTCAAAGACGATTTGTTGGCTCTTTCCCCATCTGATAGTATTCCCTACAACGATGTATCGTATTAGCAAACTGAACTGCTGCATTATGCTTCTACTATTACTTAAAATTGATACAATGGCTTCGAGATATTATTCTTAAAAATTTAACATGAAAAAAAGCACCGTAATGAAATGAAACGTTATAAGAATCAAGGATTACGCACTTAGGTAAACTTTTGCTTTATTCAGAATCAAGTTATTTTAGAGAAATTCAAATGGAGATAATATCAATGCCATTTCATTAGTTCACTAAAAATACTTTTCTTGTATACAAAAACATACGTTTTTTACGACATCTTTTAATTGAAGTAGTTCACTCAAATATAACAACACTAATTGCATTGTGAAAAAGGTTTTTTTTGGAAAAAGCATTGTTTTAAAAAATTTGTTTACCATTGTTGGTAGCCTTTAGTGCTACACCTAATTTTCCCGACCTTCTAGGTGTAATCATTTATTTTATTTACCATTTATTAAATGGATAAAAAAGTGACAAACGAATCAACTTACTTTAAGGTAAAGTCAATGTCATGAACCTGCAATCAATCGACGAGTATGGATTAGATAGTCTTACTGCTTTTTATAGAGAGCACTGTAAAACTAGCGCAATTTAAAAAATTGATTATATAAACTAAGCTAAATAGAACCATTCAACAATCATGTAAAATTGATGTGAGGAATTACTCATCAAAAGTTATTTTTCTCATTAGCGCATCCAGATATCGACAGAATGAGAATGCGTGCGGTTAAACAAAATTTGCATCATTTATATCCACGTAATATATCGCATGAAATATTTATTCAATCAAAAAGTAAGGCGGCATAATATTTTTGAAGAATCTTATTAACTTGTGCACACTAATTTGCTCTTTAATGTGTGTATTCATTTTAAGAAAATTTATGTGTATTAAAATATCCAGGTTCATGAAATAATTATACAATATGAAAAAATTCCTTCTATTAGTTTAATTTGCTCTTAACATTTACTCTAATTTATCTGTTTTTCTGTTATCAAATTTTCTAATTCTTTTCATGTGGAAACAGATGATATATTCTCTTATAGTGTTGAGCTTACTTATTTGCCGTCTTCATCTCCGTCAGTTTTGTTCATAGAAAAAGATTGCTTCAGCCATGCGGTTTAACTTGTCTAGTAAAGTTATTCTAACATTTTAAGTTTTGGTGAAGTGCAGAACATGTATGAAATATTTGGAAAGGAATTTTACATTTATATGCACCGATGATAAATTGCTTTCCCGCTTCTTTTATTTGCACTAGAAACCCGAATGCCTTGCTCAACTTTTTTCTATTTTCTACATCGTCTTGTTAATATTCTTTTTTCAAAATTCTTAAAGTTAGAGTTTATCATTTTTCAATAAATATTAACTCTTTGTTTTTGTTCATCTTATAGATCTCACATTGACTGCTTTACTTGTGTAATAACGACTTGATAGGACAATGAAAATACGTCTGTTGTTGTTCCTGCTGCTAAATAAGCAACAAGATCCGCATCTATTTTTACCTATAGAATCTCTGGTGATTGCTCAATTTTATACGCTATTTGAGTTAAGAAGAATTACTCCAAATTGCATAACTAACAGCATGATTTCGTGAGATAATTTTTGTAAAACGTGGGAATTTATGTAGTGACTAATCGCCATGTTTTCGTCAATTGATACCTTGATTCGGGCCAACTATGCCCTTCTCTTTTCGTGAATAAGTAAACTAATTAGTTATAGCGAATTCTTATGCAAGTTTTGCTTACGCAAGTTGTGCTACTTTAAACAACCAATGAATAAACTCTATTGACAGAAAAAACAAAAACTGGGCGTAAAAGAGGAATAGAGAAGTTCATAAACTTTAATTAATTAATTAATTTCCTCAACTTTCTACTCGTTACTAAAAAGATTTAAAGAAGAAACGTAGTCCATCCAGAAAAGTTGTTATATATTTTCGTTCTCTCCACTGGTTCTGGGTGAGTTGTGCGGATGATTTTAGTTTGATTTAGGGGTGTTAGGGAAAAACGTGCTGCTCTTAATAATGCTACTATTGCCGCACGTCGCGAAGGAATATCTGTGCGAGGCCGATGTTACTAGAATGTAATGAGTTACACTTTTCAAAATATGGCAGTGAAAGAAGGAATGAAAGAAAGCATTATAACACAAGAATAGAAAACTAGTTGCTTTACTTACTCGCTAACACATAGATTTCTCCTACTTTCTGATATATTAATGTATTAAAGAAATCTTTCTTTTAATTTTGTGCTTCTCCAATCCTTTTGTTATGCAAATTTTAATTTTGTTGACGACCCAAGGGTTTCCCAGTAAGCTGTTTTTCCGTGTAACCTCTACGAACGACGAGATGCAACTTATATTGTCTCTGAATTATAACGCTTAGAATATACATTGCATTTTATGTCTTTTATACAAGTATCTAACAATTTCTTTCTTGAACTGCAGATTTATCAACTATTTCACGTTTATTTCGTATTGAAGTGCGTACTAGAACTACATGTCGCTGGTTCAGCAAACACACATTACTAATTTCACAATTTGAAGTCAAAAATTCACGGTATTCAAGTACCTTGTCCAAGTAATGAAGAAACAAAAGCAATTTCAGCAAATACATGGGAAAAATACTAACTTGAGAACTCTATCCGCACTGCACTTTACAGTTTTTACATTGCGCTGCTACAGTGCTGCGTCTTTCAAATGCAAGTCATGAGGGGGGGAAGTTTGCTACTGTTTCGGTGTAGTATGTATGCAATGGCAGCTCTGACCCACAAATTTTTATTTTTCCCAATTTGAGATAATTTTAACCGTTGCGGGAATTTGGAGGCGATTTTCCTTTCGTATGCGCAGTGTATATATTTTTGTTTGCAGGAAAATTGCACTAGTGCATGAAAGACTTGCGTATACTTTGTCACTTGACAGTTAGTTCCCTTCAATTGAAACAACCTCCGGTAGCTAACTTTGTTCACCTGCTCTTCTAATCGTTTGATTTCGCAAGTTGGATTTAAGATTTTAATCGCTTTCCATGAGGTGATGTTAGGTGTAACAAATTGCATACCAAGGCAGAGAGATAAGCTAGCAATGATTGAAGTGCCTTCAATGAAAATGCTAAGTTAGTTGCTGATTTTTCTTTATTTTCTTGTGCTGAAACTGATTACATGAATTGTTTATCGTTACTGCCTGCCTTTCCGCTGTCGTCCGATAGTTCTGTGAGCTACTACATAGTAATACTCATTGTTAGCTTTCACACTCGCGCTGAAACATTCTTATTTTAAAAGGATGTCATATTCGTATTACGAGATCTAGTATGGCTTGGCTACTTGTGCGACTTCACGCGTAGTTTTGGGTTACTTCACGTTATTCCGTTGTTATGCAATGCGCATATCCTCAACTCAATTCCCGCGAAGCATTTGCTTTATGCTATTAAAAAATTTAGGCCGGATTACCAAGAGTCTAGAATGAATTGATAAAATAGGAAAAGCATTGAGTTTGCTAATTCACGGACATTCTCGAGTTTTGATCATAGCTGAGGCAACGTACGAGAAATCTGTGGATTTGCAGTTACTCATCAACTCAGCTGCTTTATCAAGCTTAGTCAAAATGTTTACAACTACATCTAATCACAAAAAGAATGGCTCTCCTGTATTATGTAATGCATCTCCTGACTCTCATCATAATAAAACCGCCTCTTCGTCCTCTCCAAAGGGGGAATGTGGTGGCTCGAGTTCACCGAAGGTACCCGTTAGTCCAAATGGAATTGTGAAAAAGATTGACCTTAAAGATGAGAATCGACTCGCAGGGAAACAAAAAAACAAAAAAAAGAAAATTTTTAAAATTCCTTTTAGTGGTTGTACAATAAAAGATTTGGAAGCCTCCGAGATGATGGCAGCATGGTGTTTTGATTTACTCATCAGTAAGCTCAAAGTACGCGCTTACTTATTTTATAAAAATATTAAGACAAAACAATTTCCATTTTTATATGTTTAAGAAAATTTTTTCGAAGTTAATTAGGGTAGTATATTTTGGATAATATTGAAATCCAAAACTGTTCAGATAATGAATTAAAATAAAGTAAGTACCGAAATCTTACCTATTTAATAATAAGCAGCATTTTAGTTAATTTCTTATCATACTTTGAAAAGTGCTACCGCGTGTTACAGGGAAACCAGTCTACACCTACTGCTCCTTCAATTCTCCGAAGACTAGCAGAGGATGGTGCCAAATGCTCAGTATTTGTTACTTGGATGAAGAAACGATCGGGGTAATTTTTCATGTTGTGTATGCTGATGACAATTCTTTTTTAATGCTTTTTAACTTTCTGTTCGGACCAAATTAGTATTTTGCACGCTTTCTAAGGAAAGACTAGTGATTAAAACAAACTTTCTTTTTGTTTTCAAATTTATTTTTATGCAAATTTATCGCCCAGTAGAAGTAATTTCGCTACGTTGAGATATACCAAAATTTTGTCTTAACTTTATTTTTGAAGTGCCTGAAATTACGAAGTTCACTGGATTGTATCATTAGGCACGAGCATATATCATTTGATAAAGCGAGAACAGAATTACGTGGCTGTATTGGCTGTCTTGAACCTATTCCCATATTGGATTTAGGTAATTTTTGAAGCCAGCAAATGATTATTCTTCTAAATTAGAAAATATATTTTTAGATGAAAAATACTGAGAACGAATTAGCTTTTGCGAACTGATTGTAAATTTTGATAAACGTAGTGATCAGTTTAACTATCCATTGTCTAAATACTTTTTCAAGTCCATCAACTGCTCGCTTTGCGCAATTAATCTGCTTTTTATCAGGCGAATACGCAATTAAAAGTGGCCTGAGAGATCATAGATTTCAGCCAATTTCAGCAAATGAGTTGCGGCATTTAATTTGTCAAATTTCACTTTTAGGTTGTTTTGAGGTATTTTGCTAATAATAATTATTGCTTCGAGACTTCATGTTATGAAGGCTTGTTGCTAATATTAATCGCTTTTTAGGGAGTTCAAAATGTGTTGTTGTTAGTCTTAAATGCCTTTGCAGTATGAGATTAATGAAAATTCTATTATTTTAATCGGTGGAGTGTTGATGTCTCGAAAAAGTATTTTAGACTCTTTATCATATTTTGTAAATATGCTCATAGTCTTATTTTTGCGCTGCGTTGTATTAGAAATGTGATCATGCTTATCAATGGGATATTGGAACCCATGGTGTCATTGTAAATTTTTCAGATGTCAAGGGCAGAAGGTAGAGTTGATTTGTATTTCTATGTAATAGATTTTTATGTGTGAAATTCTTTGTTACCGAATGGATTTTGAATTGAGTGCTTCATATTTATAATGCGGATGATTGCATTTTTGAGAAGAAAAGTGTTGCTTATTTTTGTGTAGTGCTTTGTTATCTCGTATTTTTTATGTGACCTTGTTGATTAGATATTCAGCTACGTTCTTACCTGAAATCGCTGAGGAAAATAAAATGTCGCATAGAGTGACAATCCATGAATTGGTAAACTAGTATAACCCAAGCGAATATGAAATAATACATGGTGTAAATGATTTAATCAGAAAAACACATTTTTTTAATCTTCTTAATTATGAAGATATTTTAATACTTGAAAAAGTAATGGTGGTAATAGTACCATTTTCCGTTGTTTGATTTCTGTGAATATTTTCTCACAGTTGAAATTGACCTTTTTTAAGATTCCGTAGCATACCCTCTGTATAGCTGTGAATTAAGCATGTTTATGTCTATTTGTTTTTATATGTTGATAGATTCGAAAGTCTCAATTTATTGGTCCAATTACAGATACTCTTCTTGAGAATGTCGAAGTAAGTTTACGATTATATAACCCTTTCTTTGCATACTAGTTTTATTTTGATGAAGTATGGTTCTTTGCAAAATTTACCATTTTAAGTTTTTGGCATGAAGTTATTGCAAAAGTGTTTCTTGGTGCTGCAATATCCTCTAATGTATTTGTAGTAGATATTCTTAATCTCCCATATAGCGTCACCGCGGCATTTTTTGCTGGGGCATATCACTGATATAACCTGTGTACACTGACCTGTTATGCAATTTTTTGATACACGAAAGGCTATAAAGAGTGCATCATCTTTTTAATTTTAAGCAAGCTTGTATGTACATGCATCCTCACCAACTGTTGTTTTCTTGCTTAAGGTTTTTGTATTATTTTTACTTTATGTTGCTGTTTTGTAGGTTACGCGTTATCAGTCTTCAAAGATTGAGCTTACGTATGATAAATACATTTCCCATTTTGCATTTAAATGAAGGGCAAAGTGGTGCGATTATGATATAGCGTGTAACAAGTGCATGTTGAGCACTTGTTCAATGGTAGCTCTAAGCAAAGCTTGTACGTGCGTTGTTACCGTACATATTGTGAATGGTCTCATTTGAATGTTCATTTCTTTTTTTTTAAATAACACTTTGTTTCTCTAATTCATACGTGAACACTAATTAGTGTATAGGAGCTAAAAATTATATGTATTCCCTTAATGAGGTTATTTTTTTTTGGTTGAGCGGTGTTATTTGGAATTTGTCGTTCGAACAGTTCAAACTTATGACTATAAGATACTTAATTTTTACCTGTATGTGTAAGCAGAAATGATGGCTGCAGTTTTTTTAAGCGATTTATTACTTAATCATTTTATTGCCCCGTATTAACCTGTCACCAACGTGTTTTCTGCAGTATAGGAGTACCTTTTTTACAAGCTGAAAAGGGAAACTATGGTGCCTACTTTTGAGACAGTGGCGAAAACAAATTATTTTATAGTATTTTGAAAGAACGATAATGGATTTAACTTTAAACGTTACTTCCTTGTGTAAAAACCTGACCTTCAGAAGTTCTCTATACATTGCTAGGCAACCAAAAACACTTCTGTTATAAAGAGGTTTTAATTGAAACGGATATATGAATTCTTGATGCTTTTAATGCGGGAGTTGGCAAGTGTGAAGTGTATATTTGTTTTGGTCATGAAATACGTGTTTTTGTTTCAAGTTTCTGTTTTCATTCTGAAGAAGTTTTTAAAGGTTTGCTTTTCTTACATTCTTGGGTTGCTCTGTCCTACGTTGTGCTGATAGTTTTATGGATTTTATTTTTCTTTTCGTTTTTGTGCTAACCATTAGTTTTGTGCGTTTGACAACTTGTTTCCCCCCGATGAATTCACGAGTGTTTGTTTTTGATTAGTTGAATTGAACTAGTGATAAAGCTTTTAGTCCAAAGCGTTGCTGGATGTATTTAGTCTACACTTTTTTTAGCTTGATATTTTGCAGCTTCTTCACGTAATGATACGCTTCGAAATCCAAACATTTTTATACTACTTTTTGAAACTTGCTACATATTGCCTAGTTGGTTGGTTGGTGATACTACATCACTGAGGAAGCATTGTGTGCATGTGTATACTGACTGGTAGCTACATTTTACTTTTTACTGCCTCAAAAAAACTTCGTAGATATATTGTAACGACTTACACGATGGGAAATTCTCATTTTAAGAAGCGACATATTGGTACAGATTTGCTTTGAACTTAGAAGAAGTTCACATAATATTAAATTTTCAAAGAATTTGGAATCATCCTCAAAAAGCTTAGTTCTGCTTTCAAACAGCCGAAAATTGCATCAATTAAAACAGTCTTTGCATAGAACATCTGAAAAGGCTGTTTCATCCGTTAGAGAAAATATAATATGGAAATATTAAGGTTTAGTCTACAGTATTTTCATCGTTGTCAAATGAAGGGAAAGTGCTGTGAAACTGATTCGTGCAAATTGCATTTGTTTCCTTTCAAATATTGCAAATTGCATTTGTTTCCTTTCAAATATAATTTCGCCTCAAATGGGAAAATGTAAATGGGCGTAAGTGCATAGTGTATGATCATCTGATGGTGGCCATAAATTATGATAGTATGGTAGGAACATTTCTGCATCTTATTCTTCTTTAAAATTATTTTCGGTTCGACTATATGGCAATTCAAAAATTAGGGTATGGTGCATCATAGATTGTAAGATTTTTTGTATCCGTAATAACTTAAACATTTTGCAGCATTTTCAGGAAGAATAAATAGTACCAACAGAGGCTGCTATAACTAAGTCTTTTTGCTCTGTCATTTTTTTCCTGTTATATGCAACACCCCATCACATCCTGTATCACATTAGCTTTTTCTACTATCCGCACTTTACCATAATCACATCAAATATGTTTGCCTAAACGAAAACATGAGGTTTTTTAGTTTTGTTTAATTAGAAAAAATAGGCTAAACAAGTCTTTTACTACCTGAAATCAGAGATGTTTCACTTGCGAGTGTGATGGTTGTGCCATTCTTTTTCGAGGATGAGGTTGCATATATGGAATAAAAGCATAAAGTACTAAAACCATAGTAACACCTGTTTTACAGGGTTGAATATTACTGGTATCCAACAACTAATCATGCTAGCCAAATTTTTAGGAGATACTTTTGGCGTGAGTAGCAAGGGAAATACACCTGCACCACAACCATTAGGAAGACAAAGTAAGTATGAGAAAGAGAAGTATATTCATCAATTACTATAGCATAGTTCCTTTAGCTCTTTTTTTTTCGCAAATCCATTTCTCAATAATAATCATAATTTAAAAAAACAATTCTACTTAGAGTACATAATGCGTTGGGATATAGGAAGAGCGATTGCAAGAATTTCATGGAGGAAAACGCTAATTTATCACAAATTATTTTTTCGCAAATTGTTTTATGTACCAGAGAAACATTTAACTTCCAATATATGAAAAAAACCTTAGAGTTTAAATCATTTTTATAAACCTTCACCGAGCTTTAGGGAAGCTTACGCCAACCATAGAAATGATGTAACGATGATTCTTGTAAAACAAATTAGTCAAAGAAATGGCTGATGTGCGTTTGCTTTAATGTATCGCTTGTTCAACGCAGCCGCAGCCCGAGATGTAACAGTTGTAGACAATGCAATAATTTGCGTTACGTGTTGCGGAAATTTTTTGGAAGAAGCTTTTTCCCTGAGGTAGGGCTTCAATAATAAGCAATGCTTTCTTTGCATTCTTTGTTCAGCGTTTTTACCAGCCCTTGTGGTTGGAAAAGTGGAAACAACTGTTAAATTTGAAAAGTTTAGTTTCTTTGAATCTCATTCACTCTGATAAAACTGGGGTAACAATATTTACTCATTATTGTTTGATCAACCTTTTATCTTCTTTACATGTACTACATATAGGTAACAATTACTTTAATGAGCGTCTTTGTTTGTAGCGCAGTGATGTGACGATGAAGTTAAATCCTTTTCGTTTTTCTACGAGTAGAAAGTTTTTTTGAGTATTGTTTTCTATCAGTTATATTGGGTACTTTTTCTGGGTTGGATTTATGTATATTGTTGGCTCAATAATATTGTTAACGGGATGGCAGAATATTGCACCAACTGTAGACAACATCATCGCCTGCCCTTCAAAAAGGATTGTGTACCTTCTCGTCACGTTGTGGTTATTGCAGGTGCAACCACAACTATTCGTAATATAATTACTTGACGTGAAGCAAATCTGAAATATTTCTTTTTAATTGAAATATATATTTTTTGCCATTTCATTTTAAACGTCTGTGTTTGAGAATGTTGCTGGTACCATAATAAAAGTCATATTTCTGCGATGGTGGAATTTTTGATTTCAACGTAGCAAAGAAAGTAAAAAAACACTTCATTGCTTTTTAACTGCACTCAGGGCCTTGTTTTTCTATTTATTTGTTGGGGATTTTCTAGTATTTCGCAAGAAAAGTCAGTCAGTTCGCATGTCTGCATGAACGTTTCAAATTCTTAACTACATGCTTCCCAAAGTTTTCATTGCTAACGAGAAAGCTTCAGCTTGAGAGTTGCTACTATACTAGCATTGTTAATAATTTCTTTTTCATATCTTTTATGTGCAGAACCATCGAAAATTACAAAGATTTCCAAAATCCAACACCTCTTTTAAATGCTTTTGGAATAGCTTGCAAAAATGTACCGTTGTGGGTTCGATTACTTCATATCTTCAACTTTTGTCAGATTCAAGTTATCACATTGGACCTATTGTTGCTTCCGGAATGCAACAGTCAAGGATTGCAGACAATTCTTTGTAGGAATGTACTGTTGAATAAAGTGATAACGAGATAGTTGGCTCTGGCTGCTTAAAAATAATATTACCTTGTTTCAAAAATTCACTTTTGTGAGCAGCACTTTTGCCGTTGTGAAATGAATTTGCAAATTTCTCTGTTCTAACTTATATTTCATTAGGTATTACTACCGGGATTTGGTGGGGAATAGTAGTATTTGGAGTATTTTGTAGGAGGAAAATCTTGGTTCCTCCTTTTCTATTTGATCCCCTTCGACCAGGTAAAATAGCAGGACATTATTCCGTTGTCTGCTTAACTTGCAGCATTTTCCGTGAAATTAGTATTCAAGACCCTATAAAAAATTCTCCTATAGCAATTATATATATTTCTTTGTATTTAATCATGCTTAACTTTTGCTGTAGGCGGTGGAATTATCCGAGAAATTCATGTGAGTTGCATTTCATTTTAAAGAAAAGTGTGCTTGCACATTAAATGTTATCTGTGAAAGTATTGCCAACGCGAGTCTAGATGATATAAACCCCATATAGAAAATGCAGAAGTAACTTTGTTTGCAGAGACTTTTGCGTGCCTTTGGGCCTTAACAGCAGCTACAACTACAATTCTTGAGTTGGTAAGTGAACAGCAATAAAACCGCATACTATCATATTTGAATAATTTTTTAAACCTAATTTTATTTCTGCTTGAGATTGGTACAAATTATGAGATTGCGCTGAAGGTTTTAAATAGCAAGGAAAAAGTAATGACTGTTAAGTAGTGCAAAATTCCAAAATAAGTAACCTACCAACTACAACAGAGATCGTACCCTTTTTTGAAAAAAAAAAAAAATTCGGTCTAATTTTGTGTATATCAACTAGTCTTTTAATTGGAGAAGAGACAAAACGAAGAAAAATCAAAATATTCAAGATGGCTCATCTGCTTAATACTGTCAAAGCAAATAAAAGAGGACAGAATACAAAGTTGATTTTTGCACAACTTCGATGGGTCATAAGCTCTAAGAAATGTCAAAGCTGAGTAGAACCACAACATTGCTTATAATCAAAAAACGTTTAATGCTAGTTACAAGGGACAAGATAATCTATTATGCACACAAAAATTAACTTTCAATCAACTACTTGCGCACGTCATTTTAAGCGCAAGATAATTAGCAATCTAAATTTGCTTCTCAGAAGTACTTCAATAGTGGAATGGCAGTGCAAGTGCTACGCTGAAAAGTTGAACAAGAGCCCACAGAAATAAAGATAGTTTACTACTTCATTCCATCTCTAAACCAAAGAGAGATTCAACTCAATTGAAAAAATCATAAATATGAACTAATGCGCAAATAATGAGAACAGTGAATGGCATGACAAAAATATGTCTGATATCAAAACAGAAAAAGCAGTTTGAAAAAAAGATTATTCTAAAATGCTGCTCAAATTGTTTGGCTAGAAGCAAATTGAAAATCTTATTTCACGAATCAAGCTTACAATTCCTCTTATTTAAGAATGATCATAGTGTGCCTTTCAAAGAACGTATATAATAAAAATTAAAAAATGGAAATAAGCAACAGCGGCTTCAAGGAATCTGCATTAAACTCAACATAATCAAGGTGAACTGATTTCGTTGTTGGGTATTAGAGGAATCGTTGCTACCCTTCTGCAACAGTATCTAAAGAAAAATAAATTTCAACAATAAATAATTCCAAAATTTTACCAAAAATTGTCTAACCTAAAAATATGCTTACACTTACTGTTTTTTGCTGTATTATGTGTTAAGCAAAGTTATTGAGTGCGCTTTTCCCAGTTTCTTTTTGATTTCATCTTTTTTGATTTTATTGCCTTTTCAGTTTTGCGAAGAGATTTCAAGTTTCCCTACATACAAAAATCATCTCGAGAAATATATTCTTTTCGCCATTTTCAATAACCAGGGGTTTTAATTCGTTAATTGAGTAAATTTCAAACGTGAGCAAACAGTCATGCAAATCAAGCTAATATACAATCAACTATTGGTATCTTCATAAACTAACAGAAATTTTTTGGCCCCTCGCTCTTTTCATTGCTTTATCCAAAGCAAGTGTATGCGCACGTTGCTCTCGCTTTTCAGAATCTAATTTTGCTAATTCATTAGCTTCTTTTTCCAAGTTCCTGATGAAAATACAAAATACCTTACTTATATAAGATTGAGTAAAATAGGAAAATTCAAAGATGGTTATATAACAAATATCACAAAGCCGAACAACTCGTTAGAAGATAATTATCATCAATTACGAGTCATCTAAATCAAAGCACTACTTGAGTATCTAGCATTGTTTGAAATATTAAAACTATAATTTTTCATTCAAAATATAATAGTGGAGAAACCGAAGTAAAACAACACACCTAATTGATTCTTTAACTCTTCGAAGTTTTGAGCCTTTCTTGTTCTGTTCATTAATCTTGCCACAAGTTTCCCGAGTGGCTTTGTTGAATAAAAACGATCCAAATTCAATGTCACGATCATTAATCTGTAGTAGCCCATTTTAAGCCACAACAACACACGCATAAATTCAATTGATTTGAAGAATACTCTACACTATCCAAAACAGTCTCCTAAATAAAAATATTGGGATGATTAGCACAAAATGCATTCTTTTATACAATTAATACACTGAGTTATAGCTACGAGAACTATAAAAATTAAAGCGACAAAAACATCGTTGTAAAAAACCATTTGTTTTGCAACCTGCTCTGATACTTCATTATCCTTCTTTTTGTTAACCGAATTTGCTGCAGGTTCAACATGCGCCTTCTTGATTCTCTTGCTTTTCTAATGTCAAAAAGTAAAAATGATAATTAAAATATGTGCTAAATCACATATATACGATTATAAGTTGCAGAGTAAATTTGGTGTTGCGAAGGAATGAAAAAAAATACGTTTGATCCGTTACGAAGTGTTTAAGTAAAATTAACCAGTCGTAATCAACGGAAATATGAGCAAGATTCCATGATATTACTAGAAAACAAACCTAGGTCACTGCCTAAAACTAAAATGGAGATACAACTATCTTTTTTTTCCTAGAGAAATTATATCAAAATGAACTGTTGTTTGCAATAAAAGAAATAGGATGGCGCATTAAACTAGAGCACCTTCAAGCATTCTTTAAACAAGAAAATTGAGAAATTTTTCTCTAACACACGTACCAACTTATTCAACCATTTATTGCCATTTTTCCTTTTTTCTTTCTTAGAATCCTTCATTCTGAGTGATTCAATTTTTGCATGTAATTTTTCTTTTAGTTGCACCCTGGATAATCCCAAAGCTTTCCCATTGGAATTATCAAACTGAATATTTTGCTGCAAAATATTATCTTTGCTGTCATTCTGAGTAGTTTTGTTAACAAGAACGCCTTTGCTATTGCTTGATACTTCGATATTGTTTGCAGAGCCTATTTGTTGATTTGGATTATTTCGCTGAATTTCGGCTTGGTATCGCTGAACGGTTGATACCCATTCCAAAGGCGCATATCGCTTTAATTTGTTAAGTTTCTTTTTATTTTGTACCTGTGAAGTCGTAGAACCAGCCGCGGGGAGGGATCGTTGAGGTTGTGCGGAACGAGGTTGCTCGTCCGAGGATAAGCTTTCTTCTTCCATGGATAGATTTCCATAATGTTGATACGGAATTAGGTTCACAAAAGAATCGATGGCCGTATGAATAAGCCCATGCGTTCGACTAAGGTCGGAAGTAAAATGGGTTGCCACCTCCGGCTCCATAATTTTAAACCTTCACCTTTTACAAAGTCTACCCTCTTCTATTCAAGGGAAGAAGAGTTTCATTAGAATTAGAGGCAGTAGCGAAACAAAATATTTTTAGGAATGAATCAATCTCAACGAAGATGCAGTCAGCATCAATCTTAAATGAAAATGTACATTCGGTAGTGAATGCATATATGATATTGACTACGTTAAAAAAACCGACGCTTCAAAAGTGTTTTCACAATAATCATGCTGACGTACAATGCGCTAGCTCGCAACTTGCTGCATGCAGCTGAACGAATAAATACCTAATTCATAAAGTAGTTTCCTTTGCATCGAATCATAGAAAATTCTTGGAAAAACTTTTGCTCCAAAATATTCGTTTTGATGAAAACAAACTGTGACTCGAGCTTAAAGAGTGGCCACTTGAAGAGTAGCACACAATGCATGCTTAAAAACAGCATATCTCTTTTTTAACTTAATTTGTCAACTCCTGCGCTGCATAATAAAAATTGGAAAACAAATCCTTGCTTTTGATAAGGAAATCAGCAAACATAAGGTAAAAAAAAAGACGGAAAGAAAGATAGCACAAAAAATTCATGCGATTGCTCTTTTTTTGCATGTTTAATAAACGAAGTATTGATAAATGCCCTAATACCGCGGGACTTATGTTACTTAATTAATCTATGTTTAAAAATACGGTGGCTACGCAGAGTTCTCTCTTGGTTATACATTTAATTTGATATACAGTTAACAATTTCTAAAAGTATAAACTTACCTGTTCAAATCAGCTACCTTATTAGCAAGCTAAAACTAAAAAATATTCAACAGCACAAATGTAAACTGGAGTTGATATCGTTAGTTAAAGTTTTGTACCGTAAAAGTCGAGACCATTGCTTTAATTCATTTCAGAGATAGTTATTTCCAATATATAGGAAATGACTTGCTACTGGAAGAAGCTAACTTCTTTATATTTTTGATAACTAAAAGAAGCATTTAATTTAAGTCAAAACAGAACACACTCTACTTCATCTTGTTAATTTTCAAATTACCTGCTTCTCTAATCGTAGTTCAATGAACCTTAGATGAACTTCCAAAATGTACTACGGATAGAAAATATTCGCTCTTTATGACTAAACTTGAAAATACTATGTCTTCCCTCCATTTTTTGGAAAAACTTGAACAAATAACACTCTCATAATAATTCGGGCCTATTAAAAAAAACCAAGGTACACTGATATTCTTTTCATCACTTCTCACAATCTTGCTCTTCTCATGATTAACTGCAGATAGCTCTAGGGTGGATATGTAAGTTTGATGTTTATGTTATTTGGATGCTCTTAATCCCTTATGGATCTAATTGCAGCTCTCATGATACCCATAAAGACTATTTCTCATTTATTTACCATAACTTATTTACAAAGATTTTAATTCTTTCACATTACCGTAGTTACCTCGTGAATTGGCCTTTAATGGTGCTCTCACAATTGTCAAAGCAAATATGCTAGGCAAAAGAAACATTCGGGTTCAATTATGTGAAAAAAGGAGAATAGACAGAGCAAGAAGTGATTTTCTGCATTAAAGCGTTGCTTTCTGCTTAAGCAAAACGCGTAAAATTTAACACTAAACATTTTTTGTGATTAATTCCTACTAAACTCTGCTGTTTTGATATATCACTATGACGTCTAAGCATACTTTAGGTTTTAATATTTGAAGCGTTACAAGTGCGATAGATTATTGATTTTGTACAAGTGTCCCTGTGATAAAACAATGACCTTTTAATATTTTGTAGCTCAATAGAAAAAACGAATTGCAAACGGGGTTAAATACCATAGATTTCAAGTAAAAATTTACAGTGAAGCAGCTCTTTTTTGGGAAATAATCCAGTGCATGTTATCCAAGAATATGTCACTGTTGAAAGCAAAGTTGCTGCATCCCAGACTCTGTTCAATGTCTACTGCTTTCCAAACTTGCAAATACTCTCTGTTCCCTTGCTTAACCACTAAGTGTAGTTGGAAAATGATGTGTTTGAAAATACTTTTCTAGTAGTTTGCTTAATGGTGATGCAAGACAACAGAAGCGGCAATCAATCTTCTTTTTTGAAGGAATTCCATCTCCTACCGTAGAAATGTTGTTACCCTAAAAAATGTGAATTGCAACTAGTGCAATGATAATACTAATTTTGCGTTGGCAATATGCATTGGTATTCATTTTACTTCATTTTAGTTTTCGCGTTAATTTACCCTTTGTAATTGCATTTCAATTTTACCAGCCTTGTTTAAGGGAATATAACATACGTTTGGCACAATTTTCTTTCCCTGCAGGTCGAGCGAAATACAGGATTTTCAGGTCATTTCTATCGCGTAATTCAAAGGACTCTAGAAAACTAATTCATTCTGGTCATAATCCTGTAAATCTACGAGGTGAGAGCGAAGTCCCTGGAAAACTCGTTAGTTTTGCGAATATTTCTGAAGGCTTACAAGATATGTGTAAAGTAAAAGATGGTTACAATCCACTTTTCCTACTGCAATGTAGTGGTGGCAGTGATTCTGTCGCCATGCTCCATGCTTTTGGTATTCTTTCGCACTCTATTGATAGTTGCAATGCGATGCAGCATTGTTCCTTACCTTCTGCAGTTACTATGTTTTCAAAATTTTGCCAGTGCCCTAGAGCATCTGTTGTAGTAATTTACTTTGATCACCAGCTCCGTACGTTGAAACATCGTACTTCCGAAATAAGACATGTATGCTCATTGGCAACTAGACAATATGGATTCCCTTTTGTTTATTGTCCAATACCTATGGAACTGCGTTCTTTAGTACAAGATTCAATGTTAGATAAAGGTACCTCACCCCAAGCCATTTTGCGGTTGTGGCGGCGAGAAGCATCAATGGCATTATTTTCTCTCTGGCATCAAAAGGTTTCTGGGTTGCTCGATTTTGCTAACAACATCAATGCCACCATATCCATTCCTTCTAGCAAAAACACTAGGAATGCTACAACTGTAGTACAGAATTTTTTTGTGTTTCCACCTGAACTGATGTTTTACAAGCAGCAAGATCTTTCAATTGATATCCTTAACCAGAGTACATTAGAGCCTTCCTTACGTGAATTTCAGTTGGGTTCAGATAACACATTCCGGTTGAAATTATGCTGTGCTGCACTTCATAAAGGCCTCACAATTACAGCAAATCAAACGTATACGAGACTAAAAGATGCCAGAAAAGGCCATGGAAAATTAAGAAAGATGCGAGCAACATCTGCAACTAACAAGTCAAAAAAACATTCAGGCTTTTCACTTCTAGCTGCGCATTTAAATTTTAAAAATAATTTTGATGCAGTTGCTAAAAGAGCGTATACTTCGATTCCAGAGTGTGATGATTATTACAAATTTCAGAATACTTCATTTGCTGACTGGATTGAATCATCTTCTCTTATGAATGTTCTTCTTTCTACGTTTAAAACATCCTTCAATCTTTTGAATAGAACGCAATTTTTTGTTAATAACTCAATGTTAAATTTTAAAGGAATAGTTGTCACTGGTCATCATAATGACGATCAGTTAGAAACCATCTTATTGAAATTGCTTCGGGGTGTACACATTGGAAATATCAGGTAATCTACGCAATAGTTATAATAATGTTATTTAAAAAGGGTCAGGAATTCTTAAATCAAGAGTTTTTTGGAGAATTCATATGATTTATTTTGTGCACATCTCTCTTGCTCCCTTGAAATTGAATATAACTTTGCATGAATGATTTTGAGGCAAATACATAAAAAAAATGTGTATAGTCTTCAGTGCCCATTAATTAGCATTAAATTCTGGCTGAAAATGATTGTATAAGAAGAAAACTATATATATTTTTTGCACATCAGTGTCTATATCTAGAAGCATAGAATTGAACGATTGGGATCAAATAGACATTCTTTTGTAGCAAAAGATTATCCTGTAATCGAGCGATACTATTTTGTAGGGGAATGGATACTCTTAGTTCATTGAAAAGCGATCGGGGGGAGATCCTGGTGTTTCGCCCCTTTTTAGGGTGTTCCAAATCCTTCTTGCGTGGTTGTCTTAAGGTTCGTATAGTCCTTATTGACATATGTTGTAAGAGTTGTTAATACTTGAAAATACTGCTGTTGCTTTGCATACGTACTGGCAAATACCTTTATTAGCCAAAATTAGGTGCATTGTATATTCCTAGTTTTTTGTGATTTAACAGCATGTTTCTATCTCGTATTGTAAACATACATTGCCATAAACAAATATCATATTTTCCAATGCACCCACTGTCTCTATGTCCCCTATTTATCGTTTAGATAAAACTTAAAGCCCTCAAATTGCTTGCGTTTAGCTTTGAAGGTATCCTTTTTCAAACCATATTGCTGCTTTTTGTACATGTTTGCTAATTTGTGTAGGACATGGGTGAAAATTGGAAAGAAGATCACACAAATAAAGAATTGAAATACTATCGAAATCGAATACGAAAAATGTTAATACCCTTGCTTTCCTCTCTCACAAGAACTTCCTCTTGCTCTTCGAAATACTCTCCGACGTCATATAACTCAATTACTGTACGAAGGAAAGTATATACACTCCCAAAACATGGAAACTGCCCCTCTACAAACATCCGTTCTCGCTTGTTAAATCTTTCACAACAGAGCAAAATGGTAGGAGAAATCTTAGAATTTGAATCCAAAAAATGGATTGAAAAAAATTTAATTAGAAATACGACGAAGCACTCTGCTGATAACTTGCACATGGATTGCAGCGTTCTCCCCATTTTAGAATGGAAAAATATTCCGTATGCTTTAATACGACAGGTATGGCCGTTTTGTTCAATAATTTATAATTATTTTTAATTTGAATTTCTACTGCAGCTACATCTATAAATAGTTGAGTATAATCGCTCATGTCAAAATAAACCCTTTAGTCCTGAGCAACAGCGATGAGTTTGAATACCAATGAAGCTCGTCATACTGACACAAAATTCTATCCGATCTATAAACTGCTTTTGTGATTCTAAAGAGTAGTTTGAGTGTTACGTTTAAGATATGATTCAATATCCTATTCTTTTCTATTTTTATTTTGCATGCGTCTATGTTATGGCATAATGTGTTTGATCTAGGAGGTCATTTATAGATGGATTCATCAGTCGACTAAGCGCGCGGTTTCTATACCATTTGAACAATTATGTAAACTCTGTGACAAACTTTTGAAAAACCCAAAAACATTTACTGAATGGAAATTGAATTTATCTGGAGGCTATACACTTTGCAAAAGAAGAGATTGTCTTTTTTTTTTGGGATGTGGCTACTAACCATGTAGTGGTACCAAAATTTACTTTCAGTGATGCATGAAAAAGTTATCTTGCTACTTTCCACATTATACGCTCTGCATAGTACTCTTTTATGAACGAAAAGTTATACCTCGCCTGAGACCTCGCATTCATGTTCATTGCTCTTAAATATGTAGTTAACTTTACAGTTTTGGACTGATTCTCGAATATTGAATAAATAGTTTGTACTGCATATATAGCATATTGAAACTATGTTAGCGGCTGAATGTGCTGGTAGTGTGAGAGCTAAAAGAGGAAAAACGCAGTTATGAAATATATGCGAGGACTCAGCATAGCCGTGTCAACTGCATTGGAAACTATAGTAAGTTGTATAAAGTAGTGTACTCTTACTATACTCATTTCTTCTACCAGTAAATCCTGCTAACTTTCGTAAAAGTATCCTCTTACTCTCGTATTGTTTGTTGTTTTGTGCTTAGAGAGCTTGGAAACAGCGATTTATTCCTTTCGTTTCAGCTTGCGCTCGCATACTTTTTGCTAGCTAGAACATTCATATGCCGTATCAGGACTATTCACTTCATATGCTTTCAGCGATAGAAGGAGAGGTGTAAAATAATGGTTGCTAATACTTTAATTAATCTTCAGATTTTATTATACGCGATGATAAACTATGTTGTTCCTAATAGTTTTAAAGTGATCAAAGTTCTTCAATAGGCTTCTTACATCTTAATTTGAACAGAGTATTCTTTGTAAATATTTTTTGTTAATTATCGTAAGGATGAGGTAAGCAGTAGATTCAATGTAGTCATAAAGTATATATACTGTGTGTAGTAAATGTATTTTATTTCTTGAAAAGTATTCTCATGTACTTCCATTGCATATTTTTAAACTTGCTATGAATTTGAAATCTATCCTCCGGATGAGCGTAAGTTTGGCTTATGCGGATATTATTTCCTAACTCCATGAATTTAATTTTAACCCTCAAAAGTTTATTTGACCATTCCGTATTTACTTCGCATGTGAATCTATGCTGATATATTTTATTTTTGATAGTTATTAGCCAACCATTTCAGTTTAGTATGTAGGAATCATTGTGTTCATCTGCAGTATTACTTCTATGGCAATTCTTGATGAATATTTTTGTTTAGTACTACAGATCATTACTTTCGAAGAGTTTACTTCTGTCGTTTGCTTCATAGTTGATTTCTAAACGATTAGATGGTTTAACTCACAGCAAATACAAGAGTTCACAAATTTTTGTTTGCGTGAGATATATAATAAGAGTACATGGTGCGGTTAAAAAGTTCTACTACTGAAAGAAATTTTTTGTGGCCGGTGCATACTAAGACGTAGGCCAACTACGCTTGTTGTTACACCGTTTCCATTTGCACCTCTACTTAAAACGAACACTTTCACATCAATTTAGTAAAATACGTTTGTAGGCTTCCTGAAAATCGAGCATTATCATATCCTTTTTTTCAGTAGCCTTCCGTATGGAAGTTTCCCGAAAACCCAACCTCTCCTCATCATTTAAAAAAAATTAACACTTAATAATCTTTGTTAAGTATGCTAGTTGTTACTGCTGAGAGGATTTCACATTATATGTAAATTTTCCACCATAAGTGCTCAAAGCTATTTTTGCATGAGCAGTTTTAAAAAATATTTTCATTACTGTTGAGCTTCATTTTTAATAAAAAATTTCTGCAATTTATGGAAAATTCCCTCAAAAATCTATTCGTTATATGCTGGAGGAGATGAAGAATTGTTATGTTTCTATGAAATTTTTCCAGCCTTATATGTTTACTATTTTAGAACAATAATGTATTTCAACCTGTTGGTAAAAATGGATACTAATACAGAATTTTTTGTTTCGGAAAGAAGCAAATTTACGCACGCTAAGAAAATGTAACTTCGATGCTATAAACGAATTCCTGTCTGAAGATTGAGGAATATAGCAGTGATAATGGTGTCCATATAAGGCTTTTCTGATTAAGAATAGCAACTCTTTAATCAATGCTCATAGAAAAAACTACATGAGATAGTGCAGTTTCTATTTCCTTTCTGATTAGGTGTATCTTTTCAAAACACTAGTACATAACTTAGGAGTTCGTTCACACTTAAGAAATTTGAAGATCAGCCATAAGCAGCAATTTATTAATGCAGTTTCCCCATTTAATCAAGGAAACCTGATGAGGTTTATCTATATATAAGCTATCATCAGAAAAAGTCTCATGATCGACAGACTCCTTGTGCCTCTTTATAATATTGACATAGTCTTGGATAAGTCTAAGGCCCTTCCATGTATCGTCGAAAGGTCCTGCAGCAGTCTGGTTTGACTGTGTTTCATCATCGCGGCATGAACCTGCAGTTTTAGATAGAGAAAGAATGTCATGATTACTGGAGAACTGTGATTCCAAGTTCCTTGTTGTTGAAGACTCGGGGTGTTTTTCATCATAGGTTCTAAGAGAGTACATCCGTTTTGCAACACTTACATTTGGATATTTAGACGACATAGAATTTGAAAAACGCTTACTTTTACTAAACAAACATTTAACTTTTTGATTATAGATCAGTTGAAGAGTACGCCGCTTAACTACAAGCCCTGTAGGTGAAGATGGGGATACAGTTTTGTTGCCACGTTCGTAAATATTGCAAAAAATATACTTAAACGGAGAAGAATAGCTACCACAGCAATATTGAATGCCATTTCTGGAGCTTTCAATGACAGTCTTTTCATCATGCTGTCGACAGAGAGAGTCAGTTATTCCCTTGAGCTGATATATATCTGAGGTATGCTGTAAAACTTTGTGAACCATCTGCGGTAGTGGAAATGAAAGAAAAGGTGTAAACTCAAGCTCCTGTGAAATCATACCGTCGGGTTTAGTTGGCATAGTTTCAATTTTTCCGTCGGAATTCATAAAATACCACGTTTTTAACAACTCTACTGAAAGCTGCTGCAGGCTGTTATCTAATTCATTCACTGCATGATTGAAAGCATCAAATAAACCCTCCAAATGCTGATAATCATCTGATAGTTTAGTAGTTGCGCGTAATTCTGTATGGCGAGCTAAATTACCATCTAAGTTTCTTGAAACATTTTTATCTTCCTCTGAGCTAACGACAAAACTCACGTTAGAATGCTCTAGTGTTGTCATGCCGTAACATATATCTTGCGCATTATGCAAGAATGCAGAAGTAAATGCGTTAAAAACTTTTGTATCATATGGAAACCGCAAAGAATTTCTCTGTTCCTTCTTTAATGTTTTCGGTATTTCAAACGTAGATGCATAAATATGATATGATAAATTTAAAGACAAATCCGGGTTCGAAGGGATTGAAACTCCATCAGCTGCCGACATGCTTGTACAATTGTCCTCATTGCTCATAGAATAAGGAAAATACATTGTCAGACTTATTGGAGCATACGCATCTTGATTAGAATTCATGGCATAAATTGGGAGACAAATATCATTTTTTATTAAAAGCGAAGTAAGGCTATCAAAAATTTCCAACATCGTGGTGCAGGGAAGCTCAATAGGAACTTGCCCATCATGAGGATTAATTATTATCTCTTCTCGCCAATTTTTTATCGCTGTATGGCTTCCAAATTGCTTAAAAGAAACCGGAATAGCAATATTTCCATCGTTAGCATAAAGATCATTTTCAACACTTTTCTCTAAGTATGTAGAAAAATCAACTTTAGTTAGCCATATAAATAGGGAAACATGACTAGGTGGCAATATACCAGAAGTGATTGCAAGATGAGAACCTTCTATGAGGCATGTCTCATCTGCCATAGCAGTTACATTGTTGCTAGGAATCATTCTCATGCCTCGATAGTACATTGCACATGCAGCAATTAATTTCAAAGTAACTGCTTGCATATTGATTGAATAGGAAGCAAATACAATGTCAGAATCTATCGCTGATCGACGATGAGCATGAAGGAAAGAAGAATTTGAACAACTATTAACTCTGCCCATGGCTTTACAGGAACTTGAGGCCACAGTAGCGCCAATGTTTTTGTCATTTTTCACCAAAACATTGTGAAAATTTTTAATTCTTTTAAAAGATTGTTCAGATATCTCAACTCTGTTGTCACAGCGCATAGAGGAATTCTGCATGACAGATTCCAGTAATGCCTTGCAACTAAGTGTTATCTTGATTATTTTAACTAATAAGCGAACAATGGATGAACAATGTAAAGGAGCGGGGAAATTTGTATTATCAGATTGAAGAATTGAGGAAGAATTTAAACTAGAATGCAGTGGGATAGGCGGTTCTGGGTTTGCAGAAATACCTGCAGAATTGACTAAGTTTTCGTTGGAAAGCTTGCTCTCTACATTCCTTGGGTGGCATCCTATTTCTATACCTCTAAGTTTAAAAAGCTTCAAAAATAAGTAAGGTGAAGAGTAACTGCCATACTTGGATTCATTATATAGTTGCCATAAGTGATAGAATATTCTCTCCAAAAAGCGAAAAAGAGGATTTTGTTCCTGCCGTTCCAGAAGCAAACGCTCCCGTTGCATTTCATCAGCATCCCATTCATCAATAAAGGGTATCCACGTCACATCTATACGTGGCAAAGTAACCTCAACGGATTCTGCTCTATTCTGAAGCTGTTCCTTATTATAAATTTCGGTTAATTTAGATTCCAAAAGCTGAAAGTCCAAAAACGATTTGATTGTTGCACCCTCACGAACTTGAAAAGAATTTGGGTGATCACAATTTTCTTCAAGCAAGTTATCTTGCATATATGCTTTCAACGTACTAATTGCTACACGAATAGATTTCATCCAATCAAAAACTTTTTCATTTAAACAAGTCGCATTAGAAACATTCTGGGGAGCAACCCATGGGGGAGATGTTGGATCATTCGAAGATTGAAGTGTACATTCAACCAAGCGAGAACAGAACAAGTACAAATCAAGTGAGTCAGAAGGCTGCACAACAGGCGTTGATACCGAAGAAACAGCACACTCTGCCAAACAATCAAAGCGCCTTAAAAGATTCAAAAAACCGACAGAACTAAGTGATATGGACACGACCTTTGATTCTTGAGCTTTACTACCACTATATTCGGACATTGTACACTCAGCTATTTCAAATAAATCCAAACAATTGATAAAATATAAAGTAGCATGGGATTCTTTAATCAATTGAAGCGAACGCATTAAAGTAAAAAGCAGGTGCGACGAAAATTGTTGAAATTTTGCACTAGAAGCCGTTGTTTCAATATCCTGCTTTTCAAAGTTTTTTCGAATTTTATGAGGCTGCTTTTCAATAAATAATGTAGTACAAGTATCACATACATCTGCGCTGCTTCCATCAGAAACAGAGAAATATGCATCAGAAAGCGGTGAAGCACCTGCTCTCTGGTCATAGCATCCATAATTTTGTCGTTCTGAATGCAAAATGCGTTGAGCAAGGGATACCTTGGACAGCAGAGGAAAATTAGTAGAGAAGTGTAGCCAATTACGCAAACGGTCAAGATGATCTCCACCAATTTCAGTGAAATGAAGAGCTAGAAAGCTATATGAACCAACAATGTTACTAATATCGGATGCACGTGATTCATTTAGGTGATTACTGGCTGTTCCCAAATTTTGGAAAAAATCATTAAAATTAAGCTGAAACTCATTGGCAAAAAAGACAAAATCTTCTATCGTAAGTAAAAGCAAGCTTCGAGCAATATCAGTATCCAAGAATGGAAGTTCGTCGCGTGAAGCACCCAAGAGTTTTTCTAATTTTTCATGCCAAAAAGTTTCTTCCTTGTCGGATTCAAGTATTATATTAGTGGATTCTTTGTCGCTCTGCTGCCGCTTCTCCAACTCTACAAAACCATCTTCCCAAAGAAAGCGAGCATTTATAAACGAAGACATTAAAATAGGAAAAAATGAAAGCAGTTCCAAAAATTGTTCTTCACTTGAATGGCAAAATGAATGTAGAAAAGTCGATTTTCCCGCATTCTGATCACCGACTAACAGGAAATGCATCCATTTCGTCTTTCTCGTAGACGTTTCTCCTTTCGCTGCAGAAATCGGAGAAAGAATATCATCCAACACAAAGTTTCCTACCTCTTCTTCATATCGTTCCACATTCCGATATTGGCTGCGCTGCTCCAAACCATATGGAATTCGATATACTGGTAAGGAATAAGCTGATGTCGCCATGATTTCCCAAAATACCAAAGTCTAGTGAAGTCACATTTATTTATGTGGGACATTGTTAGGCTTATTTATTGACACAGGTATCACAAGTAGAAATGAAACAAACTTCAAACTACTTGATGTAATAGTCAATTTTGCAGGAAGGTACCTAAGTATGATTCAATTCATAGATACCCTGATTTCGAGGAATATGTCACATTACTTATTGAAATATTGTCGATTGGAGAAATGAGCGGTAACAGGCAAAGAATTCTTTGTAATCTATGTAATGCACGGTCGGAAAATGCCGACGTAGCACCATTACAAAAAAGACTACAGACGTGCGCTTGAAGTAGAGCTACTAAATAATTAGGATAAGACATATGCATGCATGAACTTGAGATAACAAATATTAAAATTTAGACAACACAGTAAACGACGGGTCAAGGAGGAAGAAAGCTGATCCATTGTGACCGTGCTTGCTAAAACATTAGAAAATGCTGCCGGTCGGCTCTTTTTCCTCAATTTGTTAGATGACAGCGAGGTTAGGCAGTGAGTGTCTTCAAATTTGTAGGGTGCCTTGTCAAATAAATATCATAGCAAGGTAGATACAACTAACTTCCTTTATTAGATATAACTTCCTTTATTAGATATAACTTCCTTCATTAGATATAACTTCCTTCATCGAAGAAGGAAAATTCTTTGAATGAACAATTTTGACAAAAGATAAGCATGCATGCATTCTGTAGAAAAGTAGCATTGAATCGTAAAAAGAAAAGAATTTTCACGTCTGATCAATGACTATTCTTGTCAGCTTTCATTTTTTTGATTAACGACCAAGTCACGCAGGTATTTAGGTTGGAGTTTTCTAACTGCAAAATGGCTTAAACACTAAAGTTTTTCAGTATCGACTTCAAATTGCCAAAAAGTTCTCATGGAGGTTATTCTTGCAATTGCCGAGAGCAGCATAACGGTATTGCGGTTTAGTTGGTCACCAATTTCACTTCTGTAGGAAGCGCCTGAAGAAGTTCCTCAGCGAATTGATTCATCGATGGAACAGTTTAAGGCGGAGGTGCTGCTATTCCTTTGTACATTACCTTGGATAGCGACAGTCTCAACTCTTTATTTTGAAAAGGCTTTTTCAATCAATTGTAAAATCGATCAATTTTTTGGCTTTCTCTCTGTTGATTTCAATAATTTGTGGGAAAATGTGTCATCACATCAACTGCTCGTTGATCACACAAAATCTCATAGAACTTACCATCTTGCATTGTTTGGATTGCTTTGCTGTTGTTTTGTCACTGTCATTAGTAGATCAATTGAAGCCGTCAATTTTGATGCATGTAATCCGCATTCCTCATCTAAGACGTGGGGAACTTCCTTTGTAGATGTAAGAGTGCTTTTACAACCGAAAAACATTAGAAAGCTTTGCAACTTAAGGGTTCCCGTATCCTCAACCTTATCCACTCGGTTTTCTAAATCACTTAAAAGGTTAAAAAAGTCAAGTTGTACTGTTGAGACTAATTTTCAAATTTTGCAAGCCTTATCCAAACATCTTTGCAGCGGAGAAAAATTGAAAAGAGAACTTTATGAGACTTTACGCGGTGGTCAAAATAAACTTTCTGCTGTATCCCTTGCCCATTATATTCGAAATGGAGCAATTTCGGCACGAGAACTTCTTTGTGAAGTGCTGCTACAACGTATTCAAAGGAATAAATTTCGAAGCTACTTTCGCGTATTTCCATCCAAAGTGGATAAATTTGCAACTGAAATTGATAAAACTCGAGCGTCATTAAGTCCTAAATTATGGCAGCTATATTGCGACAAGCTACCTCTTCTTGGAGTACCCATCGCTATAAAAGACAACATTTGTATGGCAGATGAGATTACTTCAGCAGGTAACGCTTATTTTTCCGCAATCTTTTTTTAACAGACTGTTGCTACATTTTGAAGTCAGATTTATAAAAGCTGCATTTTTTTATAGATTTATTTGGGATGGATTAATTGCATGTTTTTCATCTTGAAGTCAGAAAAGTGCCTTTTCAAGTCTTTTAATTTAACAAAACTGTTTCTGTAAGAGGAAAAGGATATACTACTTGTACTTTTACTTTTTCAAGTTTTTTTTAACAGGAATAATTATGAGATGATAATAAAAGTAAAAGTTATTTCTGCTTGCTTTCAGGTAGCGCTTTATTGCATGACTTTGTTTCAAGTTACAGCGCTACTATCATCGATCGATTGAGTAACAGCGGTTGCGTAGTTGTGGGAAAGACTGCTTTAGATGAATTTGCAATGGGAAGTTCTACTGAAAATTACTACACAACATCAGGTGAATACTATCGCACGCTTAATCCATTGGATCCAACACGAAGTCCTGGAGGTTCTTCTGGAGGGTAAGACGTTGCGGTTTCGCAATTTTTTTGAAGTAATGAATTAAAATAAGGATTTTTGCTTAAGAACGCGCTATTGGCAGAAAATACAAAGTGTGGTAGTTATTTTGGATTAAGAAGTTTGCAGTCATGTTTTCTATTTTATGCTCAGTTTAACTAAGCTTTTTTTTCATCTGATTGAAGTAAAACAGCGGAAAATTTCCTTTTTTTTTAAAAAGGGATTTCCTATCTTACTTGGATCTTTTAAAAGGATTCCTAGTGCAGTTGCTTCATTGACGAATAGAAGTTTAGCTTTTGTAGACTGCTAATTTTAATTTTATTGTAGAAATATGTATCTCTGTGACACTTTAGCGTTAGCATGTGACTATGTGTTGTAATGAAAAAATTTAAAAATTTATTCCACTTTGCATGAATACATATCAATAGTGAAATAAAAAGGAATCCTTTGAGCACAACTTCTCATTGTCATTGTTTTGTATAACTCATTAGAGCTGTTTACTGTTTCTTGCAAAGTCAATTTTGTGCCCTGAAATAAAAAGTTATATGAAGGCTTGCTTTGCACTGTTTCGTTCCAGATCTGCAGCTACAGTAGGGGGAAATGAAGTGCCTGTGGCTATCGGGTCGGATACGGGTGGGTCTATTCGCCTTCCAGCAGCATATTGTGGTTGTGTTGGTTTAAGACCAACCTTTGGACGGGTAATACTACACTTTTGTTTATAAGAATGCTGTTTCCATCTACCTTTTATAGAAACGTTTTTCTCTCGTTTTAACTATACTTGTATAACGAGTTGTAGACATGGAGAGATTGCAATTTTTAAAATAATAAAATGCTACTTTAAAGGGTTATATTTTGTACCAGTAACAAAATTTTCCATTTGTTATCAAATTTGAAAACAGGGGTACTCTAGTCCTTATATTTTTTTCTGAAATAGGTGAGCAGGTATGGCCTAATAGCTTATTCTTCAACAATGGATACCATGGGCCCGCTTTCGCGGTCTATCAGTGATGCAGCGTTCTTACTGGATATTATTTCAGGTTGATAGGAGATATGAATTTCATGTTGAAAATTGGTTAGATTCTGTTTTAGGATAATTTGAGGAATCCTGATACTCACTATTTATAATAGACTATTTCCACTGTTTATAAAATGATAGCCGCAGGATTTTTAACAGTTTCTACCTTGTATTATTCATTTACAGGATATGATCCTAAGGATGGGTCGAGTATAAATTTCCCCCATCTCTCGTGTTATGAAGAAATATGTCACTTTAATTGCAATTCTGGTCAAATTACGCTCTAATAAAAATTTCTCAATTTGAATCTCATGAGTGTGACAGCAAATGCAAACGAAATATTCTTAATGCTTGTACTTTTTGTACTTAGCCTTACACTTTATATGTGCTTGGTTTCTAACGGAATGATTGCTATTTTGTAACTGCTACATCTTCTGTATTATTCAAAAGTATACTTGAATAAATTTCTATGCATAGAAGAAATTTTATTTTGAGCGTGATTTCGCCTTTTTGTGCTCGTAGTAATAGTCGAAGGTTTTCTTCTAGTATTTACTTTTCAGTTTTCAACCGGAAGCAGTAATAGTGAATATGGTTTTGTATTTACAAACTTAATTTACTCTTTCTCTTTGTCTTGTGCTTTATGTCTTATCTAGATTTTAACGGAGGCTCTCCCTTGAAGGTATATTATATGTTTTGGAGCTCATTTTCAACTATTTCTCATTCTTTCATTAATTGATTTTTTTATGATTTGTATCTTTGTACTTACTAGATTTGACGATTCTATTTTAAGCACATCCAGCGTACGATTAGTGACTTTCAACTTTTTTTCTTTTCAAACTTTTTTATAATATTCCCTGTGAGTGTGAATAGGGATACCGTATAGGTGTCTTTAATACAGCATTAGTTCCACTGGCTTCAACATTTGGAGTTTCTTCTGAAGTAGCCACGGGATTTGACTTTCTTTGCTCTTGTTTAGAAAACATGGGAGCTGTTTTGCAAGAAGTTTCTCTACCCTCGTTAGAGTCACTTCTGCAGACATATTATGCTATTACATCCACGGAAGCCTTGAGTAATCTCGCACGTTTTGATGGAACACTGTCCGTGCTATTTTAGCGTATTTCAGTTCAAAATGTTTGGAGATACATTTATAATCCCACTTTTTGCCAGTTGATATAATAACTTTTGCAATCGATGGAATATTTTGCTTTATAGGCTGAAAACGAAATTAAATTACATATTATTTTCTTTAAAAATTGCTTAATGCTAGTTTAAGAACGAAAGAATATTTTTAAGAGGGTGTTTCATTACTCAAGTCGCAATGCTTTTCTGTTTAGATCTGGTTTAGCATTGAAATTTTGAACGTTACATTCGAGTGTTTGAGTTTGCTTTTATTTTTTCTGCTCATTATTTTAGGTGTAGATATTCTATTAAAAATGGAAAAGAATTTAGAGATATTCTTCTACAAAGCAGAACTTCAAAGCTAGGAGAAACTGTTAAATTGAGACTTTTAATGGGTTAGATACTTGCAAAATTTTTTCTTCTTCAATGTATTGTATCTATGAACTTTGTTATTGTTGGCTGTTACATTAGTTAAACTCTTTAAAGTAAACATCGTTACGCAATCTTTGTAGCTAGTAAATGATATTGTGTTATAGTTTAACAGTACCGCAAAGATTTTGGTGTTTTTTAAATTGGTTGTAATTTCGTATATTTTTATTTCAAATCTTGTACGTTTCTGGTATAATAATAAGATAATTTAAATACAAAGTTCAAATTTCAGTCTTAAAGTTGGTGCATACACTTTAGCATGCATCAATGTGATAGTGACGTCTATTTTTACATTCTATTCTTTAGGTGCGCTGTCTCATAAAAGTTGCCCCGGAGACCTCTCCTCCTATGAGAGAGCTTTGAACCAACGAAACTCATTTTCTTTATTCCTTAAAACAGTGTTAAAAAATTATGACTGTCTCATATCTCCCTCTGCCCCTACACTTCCTCCGTTATTGAAGAAATTGGATGAAACATCAGCAGTCAAAATGGTCAGTATTGTATTTCTACAAGTTTTGGTAACTAATGGTAAAATGTATGATCTCTCAGTGCGTTGTTTGTGCTTTTTCAAAAAGGAATCTCTTCATTAAGTAAATTGTTAGTGAATTAAAAGCTTTCATTGTGCATGGCGAATTAATCTTTGGATTAATTAAAAAATGAAACGCGGCGAAAGGTAAAGGAGTAAGTATTTTGGGTAATGTAACAAATAAAATTTTCTGTTTTTTGCGACTTCATTTATACTTTGTAATGGCTACAATTTTAGATGGAGCCTTGAGTTATCGTAGAGATGCACTATTATGTTGAAGTATAACACTTCTGGAGTTGATTTGAATAGAATTGTTAGTATTGAATTACATAAATCTCTTCATGTATTTTTCTTTAGTATTAGTTTCTTCTGATTTGGCCATTATTTAGCTACATTTTTTATGCTTCTAATTTAATTTAAGGATATGAAAAGCAAAAGCGGCACATTCTCTTGTTTAATTTGTAGAAACTAACATGCGATTAGAATAATTTATTAACATTAGTTTTGGATTCCATTTTAGTTTATCCGAATATTTTTTAAATAAAAAGCGCAAACTCTTAAGAAATTGGTATTCATAGTGGAAGTGGAGCCTTAATGGACCAAGGCTCCTATAGTAATTTTTGAGAAATGCTGATAATCTTGGTTGTATATTCTACGTAGGTTTACAAGGTTCAACTAATTGCGTTATTTCAATTCTTGTTTTACAAAGTATCTTTATACGGCTTTACTCTAACTTTTCTACTTTCATATTGCAGTATAAATTAATTTTTCTACTCTAAGTCTTTAACTGCTGTTTTTATTGGTAACTGCAAAGGTCTTAACCAATTTTTGTCTGAAATGCAAGGATGTATTCAGTTAATGGCTAGACCTTATTTTCCAATGATTGTTGTTTTTTTCAGGAAGATATGTTTTTAATTCCAGCGTCTTTGGCAGGTTTACCCGCGCTTGTGGTTCCATTTTACATGCCTGGTTGTAACTTTCCTTTATCTTTGCAGATAATTGGAAAAAGATTTGATGAAGCAACAATACTTAAAGTAAGTTCATCCTAAGTTATGGTGTTTTTACCTTTTACTTTTATTTAAGTTTACTAGAAAATGTGATAGTTAAATAGTATCATCCTCTTTGATGTTTTAGGTTGGCCGCGCAGTGGAAAAATTTCAAGAAACAGATTGTTACTCTAATTCAGGTTGCGTATAGAATTATTGGTTATAAAATTTATCTGTTATGAGTGGATTTTATTAGTCTTGCGCATACCTAGAGGTAATATATTCTATACTCAAGATATGCGAACAGTGCGCCTAGAATCTTAGAGAATGACTAAATCAGTAGTAAACGAAGTTACTTTGTATGCTATTTATTCCATTGAAGTTATTTCACTAGAGACAGAAATTGATTTTGTCACTGTTGATTTGGCTTGTAATTCTGATTTGGTAACATTCAAATCTTATGTATCAGAAGCAAGGGATTGACATGAGTTCCTTAATAAATTAGAGTTAACACACTTTCATGTAAATCATTGATCATGATTTTTGTTAAATTGACACAGCTTTCAACATAAAAACTTCTACTCTGGCGCCTTTTGGATAAAAAGTGTGGCTTTTATTTTGCTTATTAGTAACGCATGATATCGTTTTGGCCTGGCGTTTCACAATTGATGCTACTTGTGAAATATTCTGCCATAATTTCTAGGACTAGCGAATATCTATAAATGCTTGCTAAACGAAAATGATTAGGCTGTGGGTTTTCTATTTTTTAAAGAAAATAACACACAGAACAAAACGGCTAAGACTGAGCTTAAGCTATGAATATACGGCTTTTATTAGAGGAAATTCATTTTTGTCTTTAAAAGCTAGACCCAAGTAGAAACGAAAAATATTGTCATACAATTCTCTAGCTAGTGCGAGCTATTTTCCCACGTAATACTAAAGTTAATTCGAGGTGGCATTCCCGTTGCTAGTTGTACATGTTCTCCTTGACACTTAGTGCCAATCAGAAATGGTTTGGTTTCAGTGATGTATTGTGTTGATTATATACTATAATATTCATGCTTGATCAATTTTATAGGTTAAAGAGAAAGTTTTACAAGTAAAAAATCCCTTCATTTTTGGAAATGTAAGCACATAGAGTTTGGTAACATGATGAAGCAACTGTGTTTTGCTGACCAAACTTAAGCCTAGCTGCCTTAAAAGAAGAAAATTAATAACAGCTGCGTTTGCATTCGCTCGTTTCCGACTGCAAGCAAAGAACTTTTTTTACTGTTGCTCTAGGAATCATTGAACTATAAAACATCAAGATTCAGCGTTTCTCAGCTACAGCGAACCTAGGGAAACAAGTTTTTGTTTCGCATACTCGTTTCCTGTAAGAGAAAAAAAAATTTGAGGAAGAAAGTCGTAGAGGATTCAAACAGTACAAGGCTACCTACAATTTTTAGCAGACATTAGTAATACAAGAAGTAATAGCACATTCAAATACAACATTTCAGATAACGTTATAAATTTTTCTCTACTCGTTCCAAGGAAAAGAAGTCTCAATTTTGAGAGTGGATAGTTGTTTTGTTTCTTCGGAGTTTGCTGGTAAAGCAGAAAACTGAAAAATTTCGCATCCCTACAGCAACAGAGATGGACAGGATGCAATTATGTGTCGAAAATTGCTTGCAAATTTCTTTATAGTTATATCAAGTGGGACATCGCTGAATTAGTTTTTCTTTCAGAAGATATAAAGGTAATGTATGTTTGTCATCACTTAATACACTTTACAAGACGCTCTTGAGAATAAAATTGCCTTTATATTTTATTCTTGATCATTTATTTATTTTCAATATGCCAGACAGTGATCTTAAACGTGCGAACCATTGGAAAGTGCTTAGTCATCAAAGCAAAGTCAAATCCCTTTTCTATCTCTGGGTTTTTTGTATGTTGTAAGTTCTGTAGCCAATAGTAAAAAGTTCTTCTAGTCATTTAGTTGATTAGTTGTGAACCTCCACAACTAGGATACGGTAGGGATATTTAAACATAAAAGAATTTTTCCCTTTAACAATGCCATATGTAACGAAATAGGTAATTTGGGGCAAACCTGATTAACTGTATCGTCTCTATTCCGATGTGATTTGTTTTCATATCTATCAATTATCTTCACTTGCGGTACGACTACATATTTTGGTATGTACTTAACCTCAATCTTTGGGACATAGTGAATGCGCTGCCGAATTTCTTCTTTAGGAACCACTCTTACAACAGTGTAATATTGTGGAACCTGTAAATTAATGACATATAAAACTATGAGGGTGAAAGTTTTAATTTTTGAGCTCATTAGCACAAACAGTTAAAACTTATCAAAAGAAAGTAGAAGATAACATTTGCATGCTTTTATGACTACTCTTCATGTTTTATGAGCTGAAAATATTTTATTCAATATAACGACAATTTACACACAGTATGCTTGTTTCATCAATAGAATTATTAACGACGCAAATTAATTTTATCATGAATATATTTCTGTTTTGTGACACAATGGATTGGGCCCATCCTTTTCTTTGCAAACAAATTCAAAACTATTATGTCACGTGTCACCACATTCGTACTCTTCCTATAAAAAGAAATTATGCTTAGTACCTCTACAACCTTGTCGCATTGATAAGTCTGTGGTATTTCTACTATTTTTTCAACATTTTTTACAATAGGTCGTTGAACCGTCTTGACAATTTCTCGAATTTCCGTCTTCGGAACAATAGTTTCCACTATCTTCTTTACTGGAATTTCCACTACCTTCTCAATATGATTGATTGGACGCATTACAGGTATCTGAACCTGTTTAAAATGCATCGGTACGTAATTTGCTTATGACTAACATCTCTTACATTACTATGCAATTGCAAAGTAATTATTTCTGTCTTGAAACCATATAATGAACTTTTGATCCAACTAGATTTATAAAGGGGTTTTTATCACATTTCTATATAAGTTATAAAATGTATGATATATTTTTTGACGGCATTCAGTTACCACTGTTTGAATCTACTTTTCAAGTCGTTTCTCAAGGAATTTCACTTACTGATTCGTATCCCTGCAACTCCAAACTTTGACCAATGGGACGGGTACTTCTACAATTAGCTTTTTCATATTCCACTTGAATTTTTCGCTCACTTTCACTTGTTGGAAACTTTAACACGTTGCAATCTTGTTCAGTTGCGTCAAAGTGTCGCTCAGGATGAATAGAATTAATAGATGATTCGACCTTTCTTTCTTGAACTGTAGAACGGTTATTTTTTACTTGCTCAATTGTTTCCCTTCTATCTGAAATGTCATCAGCATCAAAATAATCGCAAAACTACAAGGAATTCTTTTTATATAATAGGGAATACCAATCGCAGTATCGGAATATTGGTTTTCTAGCAAAGTACATATCGATTTCGAGTATACATTGACGAGAATTAACTTTTTTCCTCCTACGAAGAAAAACTATTAAAAAATCAGAAGTGCTGCAAAAGAAGTTCCTTTTTCACATTAAAGTAAGCAACCGGCATTACCAATCCATTTCTAACGGGGTATCTCAAGAAAACTACACCATTGTCACAAATATTACAAAGCAGCATGAGTTATATTTCTTCTCAGTTTGTATAAGGATATGAGTCAGTTTTGCACTTAACCTGCTAATTCTTTATATCCACCAAAGAATTTTATTGGCTGGAAAAGATCTTTTCTGTTTTGCTGTTCAAGTCCTGTTGTAACCATTACCTCTGAAGAAAACTGAGGTGAATAATTTCTTTTGCTTGCTTCAGCAAAATCTGTTATATTCGTAGCGGGATTAAAGGATTTCACCGGCGCAAAGTTCACATGCGAAGAGGGACTACACGAAAAATTATCCCAGCAGCAGCCATAATTTGTGTCATGGTTGCTATACGTTTCAAACTGATCCGCATTATCTCCCTGGATTACAACAGTAAACACGGCACTTGCAATGTTTCTTTAATCGGTTTAATTAAAACAATAAGCATTGGAACACTTTCGAGCTCAACGTGAAAATTTGGGGGAATATAAATAATCTGTGTAATAATATTTTAGAAGTACTGATGAAGGATTTATGAGAATAATCTCGTTGGTAGTTTGTGGCAATCAGAATCTTTTATTGAGCATTGTCCGTACAAATTTGCGTACCTGCAAACTAATGTAATTTCCTGTAGATAAACGCTTAAAGTTGTTCATTTTTGAATATTTCTGCTTCCGAATAACGTCAGTTGCGATAGTTACGTGCTAACTTAACTAAAAATACATTCCTCTGAAACCACAGCTTAACTGCTGTTTACTTGATTTGATTTTTCTTCTGCCTTTGAGTTAGCCTGCATTGACTTTGTTTGCCAAAAGGAAAAACGGTGTCAATGTAAGAGCTGTTCCGCGCTTTCCAGAGCGAACTGATTTCTCTTATAAAGGGAAGAATTGCTCTTCTGGTCATTTGACTTTATCTCAGAGAAAAGTTTCGAATAAAGAAAAAAAGAGAAACGATTTGTTGGTGAACTTTCAAGCAGGGAAGTTTCTACCTCATTTGCACCTAATTCTACTCTATCATTCCTTGAATCTGATTAGAACTAAATACTGCGGTTCGACTTCCTGACTCGTACACTGTAAGATTTGAAAGCTAATGCCAAATTGTAGCTCCAAAATGTTTAGTACCAGAAGCAAAGTGATAACTTTTATATTCTTGAGCCGCGCCGCGTTCACTGTTTCTCCTATTTAAAAATTGGGTACAATGCTTGGGAAATTTTTTATGAGAAAAATTCCGTATGTGAAATCCTATTTTAAAGAGTTCACGGACATTTTCAGAAGTTTTGCTAACGTATACTGATAAATTTAAATTGCAAAAGCAACAGAAATTTCCGGAAGTTTTTGCCACTACAGCAAAAGAAGGGAATATCCCACTTCTACGGTTGCCAATGTGATTCTATGGAGTTTAGTTAAAAAATCCTTAAGATATTTTATTTTGGCAGACTCTAGTCTGACGTCGCTAATATTCATAAGGCTATGTATACTTATCGAAATCATTGATTTTTGAAAATTCAACCGAGCAGCATGATGACATACGACTTTTTGCACTTCAGGCAGTTGTACAACTCTTTCCCTCGTCCATAATTCTATAACATTGTCAGAAAGTAATTAACTCAACTCTTTGTGAAAATTGATTCTCATAGTTATCTCAGTGTTTTCGCACATTTCATTGTAAGGCCAACGTTTCCCGTGTAATTTCGTAATCCGTATAGGGGCAAAAGCAACGTACAATTCCTATTTAGATATGATGCAGGGATGTTTTAATACGACATAAAATCGTTTCATATTTGATGAAATTCAACAACATTAAAGTACAGATACAAACATGGAAAACAGGATTTTGTAAATTGCACTGTCAAGTCAGAAGAATTATGCTTGAAACTCAAAATGACAGCAGTAAAAGTAGAAATGTAGAGACTCAATTTCAATGCAATTCAGAAATGTTGCAGAATTATCTGCGTGTACGTGTCATCACCCGATATCTATAGGAAAGAATTGTTTTCCAAGGCAATAAACATCCAAGCCCTAAAATACACTATCAAAATTTAAAAAGTAGCTTATTTTGGATAGAGATACTACAGACAGCAATCAAATCAGCTTAATAGCCATCAAGTTTATTCACGCTTACAGCGTTTAAAACAGAAAGAAATGCTTCCAAAGTGAAAATGAAAAACCTCCAAAAACGCGCAGTTTTAAGATTCATAGTTAATTAAACCGTTTACAGCAACATGGACGCATAAACATTTTGGTTCCAAACAATTCTGCATTATGCGAATATCCATATAGAAAAATTCAAATTTCAGCCATTCCAAATTAAATACTTTCATATTTTGTCACATCGTAGTGACTACTATGCGCGTTCATGTACTTCCTAAACTCATCAGACTGTTCCTGTAGAAAATAAATACGAATTTTGCTCAATACGATTAGCATTATTTTCCATATTTTCGATAACCTGCAACTAGCACACACTTGAAAACAAAAAATGACCTATGGATAACCATTTGCTAGCTCTTTAAACTGTCATGTTGCAACGCTAGAATATAAAAAAGCTCAATAAAAAAATGATTGTAAAAAATTCCTTTCATCCAATATATTGTCTCAATAAGCTAGATAAAATCACAAGGAAAGGAAGAAGCAAACACAGTACACAAAATTATATCTGAATTGATTCCAGACCTGAATATTCCAAACTGGTTCCGCATAAACATCATCAAAGAGACCAGAGGTGATTCGGTGTTTTTTAACTTTCTCACATTCTTTTATAGCAGCTAACATAGTTTCTTTTGCCTCCTTTTTAATTTCATTATCTTCAGAGGGTAACCACCATCCAGAGTTTACCAAAAATGTACGCACGCGAGCTGTTGCACAAAAAAGAGCAGAGAAAATTATCAATGAACTTACAAAAGAGTATATCGAAATCGAGAGCATCCATTACCTATAGGATGTACACCTTCTCTACTCCAGGCCTCCATTTCACCTTTGGCACGATAATGAGTAGAATCATCTGACGTACTGTGATGACCCATCCTAAGAAACAATAAACAAAGATATCTTATACATCTGCACACATAACTACCACGAAAATACAAATACAATGTATTCATCACACTAAAGGCTTGCTGACTACATTGGATGTTGAAAAAGAAAATGAAATACCTATACGTCATCATTTCTAAGCAAACAGGCTCTGAATTATTGATGCATATCTCTCGGCATTCCTTGGCGGCCAAATAGACAGCAAAAAGATCGTTTCCATCCACACTAAAAAAAAGGGGTTAATATCAAGGTATTTGTGTCGAGAAGGGATTCTCTTCGTTTTTCTTCTTGAAATAAAAGTACGCAAAACTCAATTTTTCAAATAAATCAATATTATTTTATTCAAAATAACATATTCAAAAAAGTCTGCAATGAAATACAGATGAAAAATAGAGAGGCGCAGAAGAAAGCATTGCAGTCATAAAATAGCTCTATAGGAAGAAGAATCATTCAAAAATTATCCAAACACTTGTTCTCACTATGATAGAATCAAACTGAGGCCATTGTCTATAAGATTTGACAACATAGTTTTCCTACAACTCAAAGTGAACGATACAAACGTTACGCCCTGAGGTTAAAAAATTACTAAGAAAAGTTTTATTCGGAAATGTAGATTCCATGCCAGAGCTCTTAATTTGCAGCAAGAAGAGTGAATTATTACCGGATAGTTCGCATTCCATAAGAAAGCCCTCGAATTGCTATACCATCCCCAGCATATTGGTCGGCGGCTGGGGTTGAAATGGCATAACCATTGTTGCGGCACACAAATAAAGTTTGTGACTTTAGCACTGATGCAAAATTCATAGCGGCATGAAAATCCCCCTCTGACGCAGCTCCTGTAGAGAAACATGTACTCCACTAGAGTCACGTTTTTCTATATAGGATTGAAAATAAGAACAAAAGATATCTTTCTAAAGATATGCTGTCAAAAAGGTATAACTTACAAAAACTACGGCTTAAATGTATCTCCTGACAGGCACGACATTTGATATGCTAGAGGCAATGAATACAGTAAAAATGCAACAAACCTATAAAGCACTAAGTTTATACAGCATAGTGAAATGATAGCTAACCTTCACCGAAGAAAGTGACAGCGCAACTTTTGGATCCCTTTATTTTCATAGCATATCCCGCACCAGCCGCATGAGGTACTTGAGTTGTCAACGGAGTGGAAATAGCCAACAAATTTATATCCTTCTTGCTGTATGAAATTGGCATCTGTCGCCCTTTTCCAGGATCACGCAGGTTACTACATATTTGAGAAAAGTGTACTTGAAAATTCAGCTTTTTCCCCCGAAAAAATCACATAAAAACAGAACATAAATGAATCCGCGAGTAATTTTATACAATTGCAATTAAATGAATTCATAGACTTGACTTGTGTTTTTGTTTAAATATCTATAAAGGGGGACTACATTTCCAACCATATAGAATGTGAAATTATTTCATTCACTTGCCTGTAGCATTGATTCAAAGCATCCTCAAGTGTGAAACCACGCCACATGAGAACTCCCAATTCTCTAAAATTAAAATGTTAAGTAAGTTAAAGGAATAAATGACAAAAAAAATTACATGCAGTTTTAGTAGTATTTGTTAACATTCAAAATTAAAAAAAAAAGAAATTTTCATTACAAACTGAAGTTTGGATGCTAAATCTTTCAACAGAAACACAAATGCACAATATCATTGAAATTTGTAAGGCAACAGTAGGATCTAAAGAGGGAATCAAATCACATATCCATGCCTGTATTGGCACCACAACGTATCTTCCAAAGACAATGCTCTAGCTATTCCTGTCTGCACAGCTTCTTCCCCTTGATTTTGAATATAAAACGAAATCCTTCCTGAAAGTATCCAAAGATGTTGTTTTCGTTTAATTTTCAATGATGAAACTAGCACTGAATACTCGATTTTCCAATTTTGAAAATCTTATCCATTAAATACAATCCATTGCATAAAAGTCAAAACAAATGCATGCCTCAAAACTGTAAGAGCTGGGAAACTTGAGTATCCATTTTCGTACACCTCGTCTTCACAGAAAAGCATCATCAATATAATAAAACAGTGAATCGATTCATAAATTTAATAGAAATCTGACAAACTAAAATTTGCATCGAGAACATTTTACAAAAACCAAGTGTAGCTTATGAATTTAATCAAGATACAAAGAAACTCAAAAAACGTAACTAATATAAAATAGATTATTTTAAAAAAAGAATTCTTACCTTGCCTTTGTATGCTATATAACATATCATCCCATAAAGCCAAGCGAAGCATAAATTTATAGGTTTCTAATAGTTCATCTTTAGAAAAAGGGCATTTCCAACCAGCAGCGAGTGAACCGTCGGTATTCAAAACTCGAAAAATAGGGATAATAGGGCTTTCTTTTGATACATTTATTTCTTGCGTAAATGCGGTGTTCAGCAATCCTGCGTGATAAATATCCGTAGGCGTCGAGTTGGCAGCATTTTCCACTTGTTTGGTAGTTCCTTTTGAGCTGCTAAAATGTGCAACATTATTGAATCCTCTGAACTCTTCTGTACTGAGTTGCCAATTATCCCTTGAAAATACACCAAATAGCTGAGGCGGCACTACGCGATGTCGCGCAGCCACGGCAGACAAGGGGCCTCGTTTCAGAATATGCTTCCACATGAGTTTAATTCGCCCTAAAAGATAACGCATATATTTATATATAACTGGCTTTTCTTTGGTGAGGAAAAGAAGAAACTACGAAAGAACACATATAAAAGTCGGGCATAAAATACTTCTGAAAAGCTCTCTAAAGTAAAAAAAAACTAAACAAAGTTACCGCTGAGTAGATTTTGAATGCAAATTGCAAGATCTCAGTGAGCTCAAACTATCCGCACAATACAAGTAGGGGTTGCAAGTTTCATTAAATAAAACAGGAACAGAAGATCTATTTGCAATAGCAACTAAGAAATGGTAATACGAAAGTACTTGCAGAGTGTGCAGTTATTCAACGGATTCATACCGTGAAACTTTCTTATACCACAAACCAGTACAGAAATGAAACTAAGCCCAGTCAGGATTCGGTCGACTGAAAGGACGCCCTATGAAAATGTTAATCCAGCGCGCAGCCTTTCTCTTCGAAATCTGGAGCGTATCTTTTAAATGAAAACAGAGCAATTTCACAGAAAGAAAAAATCAATAAAGAAAAATTGGTAATTTCTAGCATTCAACTGTAGCAAAAGCTGAAATGTGACGCACACTCAGGGACGGCATGACCCATGGATATTGGGTATTTCTACTGTTCGCTTCAATGACAAGAGCATGTAAAAAGTTACCACCTTGTGAGTCAATGCCTATCGAAGGATGCAAGTACCCACTCTATCTAAGCTTGCCTCCGTAATGTATTAAAACTAGAAACGAAAGGCAGCTAAGAATTATTATAGGCAAAACGGCGAAACTACTTACAGTTAACTTAATTTCCAACTTTTCTAAAATCATATGGTTTAATTTTTTTTGCACACTGAGTGCTATGTATAACTTTAATAGGCTATTTATTCTATGCGACAGTCTTTGATAAACCATTTTTTTGTTGTGAAATGAAAATGTCTATCTCAAACACGTTGCATGGCTACAGGGACATTTCTTCTAATTTGGTTGAATTAGTGTTTGTAAATTTAGAGGGAAGAAAAGGACAAGTTATAAGCGCGATGTTTGACATCACTGGGATGGTTTCTTCTTAATCTTACAAGTCCCACTGCATGCGAGGCGTTGGTAGTATTCGAGTATTGCACAGGTACTTATTCTTTATTACTTTATATAATTATTCTTATTCTTATGTTAATTTATCACGAGTTTAATAGACATAACTATTTCTGAGCATTGAGAAAGGTTCTCAACTTTAGTTCCTACTTGTGATGCACCAATAGTACCGCACCCACGCCGATTTTAGCATAGTATGGCTGCTATAGCTCTTTTCAACTTGTATTGTTTTTATGCATATTTCACTTCAAGTACCTTCCTTTCATGCGTAAATATGTTTCTTTCTTAAGATAAACTAGCGATCTTTAGTTTTTCCTGTTAGCATCGTAGGAGATCGATTAAACAAGAGCATTTCCTCATTGTTCCATATGACTCAGTGTGTTTCAAAATAATATAGAGTGGTTGTAATCTTCTTTTAAGAAGCATTGTCAATTTAGTTTCAACAAACTAATAAAATAGACGATTGCATCTCTTTTCCTTAAATCACTAAAGAAAACACATTTAGCTTAACTCGATACAACAACGACTGGTAGAAAGTGGGTTAATTTATCATTTAGCTTTCGCAAATGACCACGCCCACAATTGATTTCTGATTGTACGTTTGCATGGTATTCATTTTAAGCAAGATGCAAGATTTGAGTTGTGTTTCACCGGTTTTTGTTATGCCGTATAATCAATTATATTCTGCTATCCTAATGTACTTGAGATGCACGAGTACTTTTAAGAAAAACATTTACTTTTTTCCGTATTTGAAAAAGAAAAACCGTACATTTAAAAACTGAAATGTTAAGGAAAATATTTTTCAACTATTCTAACCCTCATATGAAATTGGAAAAGAATTGAAACGTATATCCTAACAATAACAAAGGCATTCCTATGTCGTTTCTAACCTAATGCAATTGGCAGAATCGGTAAATGTATCCTAGCGATGATCAAAGTTGGTTAATGGAATGAGTATTAGTTATTTTAATGCCATAAAATTCACATGAGCTAGATGATACACTACAGTGATCAGTTGGATTCATCAAGTCGACTAGGAATAAAATGTGACTAGGGGAGGAGTAAGAACAAGAACAAAAACACAATAGCGAAGTAGGTAATTTGTCCTCTACCTGTTGCCATTGTTGCAAGTACATAGAGTTGTGAGTAGTTAAACCTGATGTGCCTGAACAATTTAAGCACAAATAACGTATCGGGGAAAGCACTAAAGCTTGAATAAAGCAGGCGCCCAAACATGCATAGATTGCGATATCAGTCACGGACAGCAAATGTCACCAGAAGTTAACATCAAAAAGCGATTATGAAGATACAACTTGCTACTTACTTGAACGATGACTTTTTAGTATTCATACAATTAATTTCTTAGTATTTCTTTTGCTATTGTCGAATTGATGATTCTACGTTGATTTTATTTTCCTCTACTTGCGAATAGATATTTTCGGTTATAAGTTTTGCGTTTACTTTTTACTTGTCGTTTTCATT
>JADAQX010000898.1:0-20307 GCA_015476325.1 Cardiosporidium cionae | reverse complement strand
ATAATAATAAATCCGTTTTTACTTTCATCAAGTGTGAGGCCAGCAAGTGTTGCTTCACCAACGACACGCACATTCTCCTATTAAAAAAAGATGTTAAAAAAAAAAAAAAAAAATTTTTAATTAAAAAAAATATATATTTTGAAATCCTTTTCATCTATTTGCATATTTTTTTAAAAGCAAAGTTATATCTTTTTTAATACACTTTTTATTCGTTTAATTTATTAAATAAATGCTATTTTTAGAAACAGTATGTGAAGAGAAATCTAAAAAAAAGAAAAAAAATGCATTAAGAATACGATATATACATTTGAGAGAAGGAATGAAAAAGGAGTGAAAAATTTAAAATAAAATGAAAAATTGTGTTTTCTCCCCTCCCAAAAAAATGTTCACCTTCAGAGTGCCCACATAGAAGAGAATCTCTTCCCTTCATCCTCTTATCTCTTAAAATAAAATATATTTTCTTACATTTCTAGCCTTTTTCACATGAAGCATTGCACCTTCACACATAACATGAACCTAAAGAAAGTATATATATATATATATATATATATATATAAATAACAAACAAAAATGTAATAATAATTATACATATATATAAATATAAAATGTCAAGGAATGGAGTATATATAAAAAATATATAAACTACTCAATAATACTCTTAAAAATATATGGAAAACCCATAGCCATCACACACTACTTGAAAAGAAGAATTTTGATCAAGAGACACAGTGTGACTCGTTTTGTTCTCTTCATCCATTTAATTTTTTACCACATAAAGAGGAGCATCTACAGTACGAGCCAACGTGATGGCACGAAGTGTTGCCTCTTCTTCAGTGACAACTGGCCGACTTAATGCATGCCCCTATGAAACATTGAAAAATAGAGAGAGAGAGACAGAGAGTTAAGAGAAAGAGAGAGACAGAGAGTTAAGAGAAAGAGAGAGACAGAGAGTTAAGAGAGGGAGAGAGAAATGAGTAGAGAGAGAAATGAGTAGAGAGAGAAATGAGTAGAGAGAGAGAGAGAAATGAGTAGAGAGAGAAATGAGTAGAGAGAGAAATGAGTAGAGAGAGAAATGAGTAGAGAGAGAAATGAGTAGAGAGAGAAAAAGAGAGAGAGAAATGAGTAGAGAGAGAAATGAGTAGAGAGAGAAATGAGTAGAGAGAGAAAAAGAGAGAGAGAAAAAGAGAGAGAAAAAAAGAGAGAGAGAGAAAAGAGCGTAATAAACTATTATATTTAGTAGAGAAGAAAAGAAAAAGAGAAAGTAATAAATCATTTGGATATTTACCAAAAGAGAGTAGAAACAGTATTCCCTTAAAACTTAAGCGAGATTTTAAAAATTACAGCTATTAAATAAAAAAATTATAACAATAAAAGTTTACTATTAAATACAGTGAGAGCCTCTTTTTTCATGCAAAATAAAAAGATAGAAAAATGAAATAAAAGAGACAGCACAACAAAAAACAAGAAAAAACAATCCTCACAATAATATAAAAGGACAGAGAATGCTATTTCTACCTTTAAAACATAAAAACAAGATTAAAAAGTAACATTTATGTATAAAAAAATCTGAAAACAAAATTTTATTTTATAAAATAGTATTTCAGTATGTTTTATGCAGGCAAACATTTGATGGCCTTCTTTTCCATATTTAATATATTTCATTTATTCTCTCTCTTCAAAGGCAATACTTCAGGTCCATGAATTTTTAAATCTTCAAATATATATTGCTGTCCATAAGCCACAGCATCGCCATTCTCGGCTGAATTAAATTTTGAATAATGTAGAAATATTATAAAGAGAATCATCTAAAAAAAATGAATTTGTTTGTATATTTCTCAGGATGTGATGTATAGTTTCTTTTATTTTCATCAACATTCCTACGTAATTCTAAGATTTCCACAACTTTGTGTGTATGAGAGAAAGGAAATTAGGAGGAGAAAGAAAAATGAAGTGAGGGGAGGAGAGAAAATTTAGAGGATTAAAAAAGTATGCAACACTCTCAATAACAAAAAAAGTGTTATCAAAGGTTTATCAATGAATAAGAAATAGTTCAAGAAAAAAAAATATCATAGGAAGAAACAAAACAAAATAATCTGCTTTAAACGTACCATGTACTTGGACAATGGCACCTAATTCTTTTGCTTTCAACATTCCTAAGAATTAAAAAATTATCAAAAGATGAAAATCAGCCATAAAAAAAGAAAAGAAAGCGCCTCTATAAGAACTTCTCCTCTAGAAGAGGAAAAAATTCATAAAAAATAGAAAAAATTTCATGCATACCCATTTAAAAAACAATAATAATGCTTTTTAAACTATGAGGAAGTTCTATAAGAGAGAAATAAGAAAATAATACTATAAAATAACAAAATAAATCACAGAGAAATAATCATAATGAAAACATTCTCCACCTTCAAAACAAAAAATGACACTCAAGCCCCTGAGAGATACAAAATATACCTCATAGAAGGTTATAATGTACAGTTTAAGAGTATTAAAAATCCGTTTATAAACAATTTTTTTAACGAATCGCTTACCTAGGAAGAGGAGGTAAAATTCTTTCTCATAAAAAGTAATATTTTTAACATTTCATCCCCTTATTTCTTTTTTTACAGAACTCTAAACTCTTTCTCCCAACCTCCACACAATAAAGTAGATTTACCTTGTAAAAAATGTTCATCACTAATCATGAGAGCACCTTTATAGGCCAAGAAAAATTTGAAGGAGTTGATACCTTTTTCTTTTACAAGAATTTCCATTTCCTATCCAAAAAAAAAATATATATAAAATTTTGTCATGACGATTTCTGCCTCCACGGCCATAAAAATTCCCCAAAACAAAAGAGTGAATCAAAATTTTTTTTTATAAATATAAATAAAGAAACCTGACCCTTTCTTACTTTTTAAAAAATGCAAAGAAATAAATAAAAGTTAATAAATGCTATTCTATAGGTAAGAAACGTATGTTTAGCTTATAGAGTTCATCCTTTAAACATCCCTTCCCAAAATTGAATAAACTAAGATGAAAATTGAAGCTACATGAATGTATATATTTAACCTTTTCTATTTGTTCATTATATGTATTGATCACAAGATGAAATCCATAATCCATATGGGCTATCCTGGCCTTCTTTCTATACGCTTCATAACCCTTCAGTAAAGAACCTTCCATAGGAACAACAAAATCAATATGCATCGTCGTTCCACCGGCCAATGCAGCCTGAAAAATATATTAGTAAATTATAGTACATGAAATCTTATTTTCAATAGGGAAAGAAGTAGAAGCAGAGATTTTGCAATAGACAATGCAAGAGTAGAAAATACTCTATAATCAAAGAAAAAAAACTATTGGGAAGAAGAGGGAGAAACTACAAAACGCTGTGATCATTCTAAAGTATAAAAATGAATGATAGCAGAAACAGAGGAGAGACTGCACAACGTTCTCCCTCCTATGGGAAAAATTATCTTGCTTAAAATAAAACTATGAATGCAGAGAGAAAAAGGGATTTGACACACGTTGATGCATCCTTACCCATTCCATGTGCAAAAAAAAATATAGAGTTAATGCTATGGCATTAAACAATGAGTTTGGAGTGTCTGACATGAAATGAATATACATTTCAATCAAGGAAAGGGATATAGTTCAAAAAAAAATTATATGATGGCCAAAAATGACTCCGTTTTCACTAACAAATTATAAACATTGCAAAAAACTACAAAGAAGAAGGAGTTGAAATATCCATAGGATGCTTCAAAGTTTTTATACCTTGTGGCCACTACTAAAATCATCGCATGCAATCGCACCCATGAAACTCATCTCAAGATGAGTATGAGGATCAATGCCTGACAGTAGTAAAACAAGGCAAACTTTATTAAGATAATTCAAATTCTCCATCAAGTCTATTATATGTTTTGTCTTCTGCTTATACAGAAACTTGATGAAACAACTATGCAAGTGGTAATTTTATGCCTTAGGTTTACTACATTCCTCACTGTCGTCAAAATTCATCCAACTTACCACCAGGCAAGATATATTTCCCTTCAGCATCGATTACCCGTTTGGCTTTACTGGAATCGATATTTCTACCCAATTTTACTATTTTCCCCTTGTATATCAGAACATCTGACAGAAATTCTCGTTGTGACGTTACAACAGTTCCTACAAGAAATACATAAAGCAAATGATTTTTATTTATAGCATTTTGTAACATTTGATAACTCCTAAACACATCATCGAATCTTACCACACCAAACCGTTAACATGCTTCATTGCAGGATACACAGTGAATATTATATCTACAATAATCCTTGAGCTAAAACACAATGTACGTGTCAAGCTTGCAATAAAGCGATATGAACACGTATGTAAATGCAGAAAATATGGAAACGAAAGGACTTCATGATTGATTGCACCGAATACACAGTATGTATTCACTTTTGATAGATTTATAGTATATAGGAAAATGATAGCACACTTCGTAATTACAGATTAAATTCTATTGAAAAGAAACGAACAACAAAAATGTTCCCAGAGAGTGCGAGGGGAAGGGATACAGCCAAAGGTAATAAAGCAATAGGTATCAAAAAGACGCAAACTACTGAGAACAGGATGTTGCAAAGAAGCCTAGCGTCATCCATTACAAAAGAGAGCATATCTGAAAAGGCTGACTATCATGAAAAACCACCCAACCCATTCACTTCCTTCCTAATATTAAGGTTATATCTTCTACAATTCATTTTGTTCAAATATTTGCATTCAGTTTTTTGTAATGTGGAAAACGTCAGAATTCGAAGTTAAAATTTTATTATAAAGCAAAAGAATAATTAAATGATGGCGTAGTAAACAAGTGATACTCATTTCAGTCTCTGCATTGGAAACCGCACTGGAACTCGAATGGTGAACTTTCAACTGTGTGCCGCAGCAGCACAACGGGTTACAAGTAGATCAGCATTATCGCAGGACTCAGCAGGATATCTTCTTTCACGTACCTCCTCTTATTAATATATCCGAAACAGTGTCTTGAGCCAGTGCAAAAAGAAATTTCGTCTGTGCAGCAAATAAACAATAACCTAGAACAAACTGTAGTCCAACAGAAGCTAGTCGTGAGGGGAAATTATGTGATGCCGACATGATTGGGGTTGACCAAGTATTCTCTCAGCTAGAAACAAAAATAGTAAAAATTAGAGCTGCCTAAAGATTTCTTCAAATTGAACCAAAAATAGAAAAACAAAATATGAGAAGATTAAATATCCTTCAACGAAACATCCGTGTCAATAGCCATAGCTTAGTGCACTTCAAGTCCAGTGCGCAACGTGATTGGCAAGAGATAACGGGCCATTGAGGCTAATAATATGTCATTTGTTCTCAATATTAAACTCACACCCTATAGCAGTTTTCAAATGGAAATCTAAGAAAAATGACGAAGAGAAACAGATAAATCAGGTATAAGTCAAATAAAGTGCAAGTCAATAAAGCATTTTAATCAAGCAAATGTAAAACGTTTTTAATCTGTGTTTTCGAGCTTTTCCTTTTCTGATTATGTTTTTCCGTTACGTCACTGGCTACTGTAATACTCGATACCTAATTACCAAAAATTTAATTTTTTACCAACGACTTCATTCCGCAAAGAACTGACAAATCAAGTGCAAACATTTTCAGATGTAACTATCACATCCACACTTTTCTCTATACGCTTATTATAAAAAAAGCGTAAATCGGAAATGTTTGGTCTATCAGCCAATAACGACTTAGAATCATTTATCATTTTTTAAGCTGAAAAATACATTAAGAAAAACTTCAAGTTACAGAAAATTAACAAATCATTCAATTGCTTTTCGTGTATCTCACATAGAATACGAAATAATGAACGAGCAAATGTATCTTACTCATACATCGCATTTCGTAGAGTTCACTCTAAAAGTTCAAAAGAACGTCATCTAAAACATAGAAAATAAGTGAAAGAAAAAACTAGTCGCACATCACTGTAATACAATTTTTCGCTGTCCAACGTGCGGCAATTTTGTTCTTTTTAGAATCAACAGAAGATTAAAAAAGCAGTTTGAATAGGGGTAAAGTTGGTAGCAACAACTTTCCTGAAAATTTGAATCTCAAAGATTGTGGAATGATCCGAAAAAGGAATAGTTTCCACGTTCTTTTTGTAATTAGTTTAATGGCTCTGGATGGTTACTTCAATACAGCAACGATAAGATCACTTTAGGAAATAGTGTTTAAAATATTCTCATTGTGATAATACGATAACAATTAATTCAAATTAATATTTTGATGTAGATGGGTAACATATTCAATCTGTGCGCATACGGAATAAGAGTTTTTCATATTACCAGAAACTAACCCAACTAATTATCAGAAAGGAACGATGTTTGAATCATTTTTTCATCACCCTTGTTTAAATATACAAAGAAATAGTAGAAAATTTCTACTTTATCTTTGACAAAGATTGACATGTGTGATACGAGTTTTTTTTTATTTCCAACTTCTACGCTGTATCTGGTGGTCTTGTAAATTGTTCTTAAAGCATATCGGAATTTTTCCACCTAAGCCATTTACTTTACTTCCGTTATATTGCAAGCTTCTGAAATAAGAAATTGCAATGGGCTTGTATAAATGTCGAAATTAGTCCAAGTTTTTACCTCGATCAAATCAATAAACTATTCTGCAGTGAGTCCCGGAAAGCGTGTATTTTCTCCAAGTTCAAGCCGAAGCAGATTTGTTGTAGGCTACACATAGTATAAGGTGTGCGTCTCTTAAGTTATGCTTCTAAACTGTGTGAAATTTTACTACAAAACAATTTAAAAACACTTTTGCAATGATATAGCAAATGCTGATGCTTTTTTTTTTTTCTTCCGATTTGCCTGGAATGAACTTCGTTCTTGTAGCCTTCATCCCCCCTGAAAAATAAACTGTCTCACTGAACTCTTTTTCGAAAATCTATTAAGCGAGTAACATACTTTTTGTAAAATCAACCAGCGATAAAAATTGCCCTAGTTGTTTTGAGAATTTGCCAAATTCATATGCAATTGCGCTTTCATATAAATTATCGATGCAAGTCTGCTACCATGCGATTCCCTTCTTGTTATACGTTTGTCTCCTGCAGAAAGGGCTTGCGCTGTATAGGCATATAAATGCCATATAAGAAACTCAAAGACAATAACAATGGAATCTTACTTGCTTCCCGTTTGCTTTTTCTTCTGTGAACGATATTTTGTTTGAACTCTACTTCTGTTTACTTGTTCCAAATATTCCCGAAAATGTATCAGGATAAATTCCAGATAAATGAGAGCGGGACTTATCCCATTAATACTACCGCAGTTCGGCATTTTCTAGCAATTCCATCAGTGCGACAAAAGAAAGATTATGACCAGCGTCGTTACTTTCCCTTCTCGCAGTTTCAGTCCTCCAAAGATTCTACAAGTAGCGAACTTGCAGAACCACGTCATTCAAAATTATCGCATGTTAGGGATCATCAGCTTAAAACAGAGGACGAAAGTGCTGGCATTTTGTCTTCGCAACAGCAGTATATAAAGCAACCTCGACAAGATAGACCGCATTTGCCTATTCAATCAATGCTGTGCCATCATGCACAGGATCCAGGAGGATTATTGAGAAAAAAGTATAGCAGCAGGGGTATTGACGATGGGAAAGGTTACCTAAGCAACCAGAAGATATTTTCCAATCAACATTTACCTTCTCAGCAGATGATTACGAATTCACAATCGGGAAATAATTGTTTGGACGCAGCTAACACACACCAAAATATGTATCAGTCCTCTCCAAAAGCAGAACAAAACTCGAAGGATTTGAAAGAGCTGGAAGGAAAAGATTTCTGCTTGAGCAATGGTGCATCGCAACTAGTGAATGATATGCTATTATTAAAACAGAAATTGGAAACGGATATTGTTAATGCTGACAAAAAAATCTTTGAATTGGAGGATGACTACATTATGGAAACTGTTGACTTGGGTAATATGCTTCGTGGTTGGGAAGGGTAAGTTCAAACAAATATTTGTTTAGCATTGAGTTGCATGTTATGTGAAAATCATTTATCTACGTATTAGCAACATAGTTATTCCTTCTCATTGTTTGTAATATTCTACGTATAACTGCAAAACTATTGGTTGCTTTATGCTGTATCTGGAAATTTACCATTTACTAAACCAAAGACTATACTTTGAGTTAGAGTCTTTTATTGCGATTTTTTTCATTTTTGATAAGAAATCAATGACAAAGCTTGGATATTGTCAGTGTCTGCTAGTCTTTATTTGCAATGGTTGCTATCTTTTTTCCGTTTTATCTAGATATGTTGTCCCCCCTAAATCCCGGAAAACTCACATGGGGAAGCACAATGCATACAACTATGGAGATATTAGTGTGGTGAGAGATCGACTCTTCTCATTTTCAAGCTATTCCAGTTCCTTCTCTCGTGAGCCAAGAGAGCTCTCGGAATGTGATGTGGAAAGCATAGATGGCTCGGGTTCTCAGTTTTCTCATTCAAGGCGATCTCGTAGAGCATTTAATAGTTCTACTACGGCTTGCCACAAGTATCGTGAGAGTTTGATTACAGCTTCTTCCTTCGGTGGATGAATTTTGTGAGACTTATTGTGACCCAATTCAGGAAGGTCTCAGTGGATAGCCTAGGTTATGAAGTCATTATGTAAACATTTGACCTGTAGCAAAATTATGCAACTGTGATGCACTTAGTTTATATCTTTTTTGATGGATTTCTTGCTTGTCATAGTTACCTCTACTAACTTTTTGTATCAGAAACAACCATGGTTATTCTATTATGGATATAGAGGGTGCAAATAACATAATGTCTTTATAATGATTTAGGTTATGCGGTTTTGTAAAATTGAAAATGCTTTCGATGTTGCGGATATTTCGTTCACTTCTTTTAGAATTTTGATGAAATTTTATAGCCGCAATTTTCAAAAATGTGGGTTTAATATGTGAAGTGTGATTTACAGCATACTGTTTTTACACAAACGATGCAATTTTTTGATTGCCTAACATACTATATATTAGCTGTTTACTCAGTAAAAGGACTTAGTACCGTATAAACCTGAATAGTTTATGTGAATAGGCAAGCAAGTTTTTAAACTTGCAATGATTTCGAATTCAACCTTTTTATCATTTTCCTTGTATTTAATTATTGTATTTGCAATATTAATGACAAAATAGGAAGATCAGGTTTTTCTGTCACTGATTTACAATGCAAAAATAGGTTAAACATAATTTTTCGCAGGTATTTTTATTTTCCGTTATACATTATTCCTGATTTCTTTTTTGCAATCTCAAACTGTATTTCACTCATAAATGCCAAAAATCTTTTTATAGCATAGCTTAATAATGGTTTTTTGTGGTACTATCCTTCATTCGGTATCAATCTCTGCATTCGGTTAGATCTCTTGTCTCAATAGTACTGTTTTCGTTTTACGTAGGTTTACTTGTAAATTTTAATGCATCATTTGAGGAAATTCCGATTGATCAAAAGGTTTGGTTTTTATTATATTTCCATCTCTTTGTAAAGAACTCGCTTTGGTTTGCTTCAAGGCTTATTTTCAATTCTTTTATCCCGTTTTCTCATATTTCATCAATCTTTTACGTTTTTGAAACAGAAAAAATACTTCTGTTGGAATGATAAAATGAGGAGTAAATAATTCTTTTTTGAGTTGTGTCCAATTCTCTTTCTGTCTAGTTTTGCTGCTGTAAACTACCGTTGGAATAATACTTCATTAGCGTTAATATTTAAAACTTTTACCTGTCGTTGCATTTTTTTATCAACAACGAAAAATGGCACTTGGTACATACTTCATTGAAAGAATTTCCCTTTGCGAAGTGTGTCGTTTGTTTTGACTCTCAATCTTTTTTTAATAAGGGTACTAGACAATTTATTATGATGAATAAACAGCCTGCGAAGTATATGTATTTGAAATGAGTTTGTTTACATTTTTTTCTACAAGAAAGCACTTGTATTGAGCCAAGCTACCCCTTTTCACGTTTTCTCAAGTGTTGTGTAAAATTAAGGCAATTTCCCGTTACGGTGAAGTGTTTTATCTAGTCGTATATCCTATGTTTTGATAGCTTCTGTTCCTTTTTAAATTTATGCACACCTTATTTCTAGCTCTACTTTCTTATAATTGCACTAAGCTAACCATTTAGCTCTTTCCTTCTTGCTTTGTGTTTTTATGAAAAAACTCTATGATGTTATTGGAAAAGTAAAATAAAATAGCGCAGATTAGGAAATTAAACGAAGCATTTTTCAGTATTCCTTTATTGCATTATGGTCATTTTAGTAAAGATGCGTTGCTTGCTAGCCTTTCAAAGTAGACTAGAAGTGTAAAATAAATGACAATTAAAAGGAAATTTCCCATCAGTTAGATCTGATGGGAAATTTTCAGTCAACAGGGTGTATTTTCGCATTACGCTACATCTGTAGCAATCCCAAACACTGACTGGGCAATTAAATTACTAAGGGATAGAGTTATGTTTGTTATCCCGTAAGATATAATTATACCAATAACTATTGGATGCAGATCAAGTCAACAGGGTTTGTGTTTTAGTGCACAGAGATACAACCCGCGACTGATCATCAATAACTACTTTCCCCTTATACTTTGCTACAAATTAATTGACGCTAGAGGTGCAAGTTATCGAATAGGGGGGAGGTATTGGGTTTTTTCATCACAATGTTCCTTGGAATGTCTTTTTTTCCTTGTACATGTTAGCTTATAGGCAGGAACTATGCGTTTTTATATTTTTTTTCTAATCCCTTCGGCATAGAAGAGCTCAAGTATAATTTTGGTAATTGCTTTTTGAAAAGAAATCAAAATTCTTTTTCAACTAGCTTTCACTTCAACAGTTAAATACTTCAAGGTGTAGACTGGCTTTCATAAGAAAAGTCAGAATTTAAATCGACCTGGCCAAACTGAAACAACGCTAATAACAATAAAAACGAATAAAAATCACGTATATTGTGGTTGCTACAAAATATGATGCCGCTGTATGAAAGTAAAGAGGATGAGAATGTGCCCTATGATCAACGTACAGGCAGAAGGTACTATGTGAAATATGAGAAAAACTTTAGTCACTCTTCTGCTATTAATGCATATCGCATCATATTTTTTATTTCCTTGGGCGGAAACCGCTAAAAGTTGTGGGCACAGCTGCCCTATTGAAGTGTATTTAATAGTAAATTTATGATTTTCCTTCTCATAGAGTTATGTTTTAGGACAGATTTATAGATTCAACTTTTTCTATAAGGGATTCTCGCAACAATTTCAAACCTCAGTCATATATATCTCTATGCCAGTTTTTTTTAGCTCGAGAATGCCAAATGGTTACACTGTTATTACATTAAACAGCTTGGAAAAATGTTTCGCGATTGTTTCATAATCATCGTTTGACACAACGAAAAGTAGCAAAATTCCCTTTAAAGCAAGAAACAGAAATGCATATTACAGTAAACACTTGCAATATTTCCTGTTACCTGTTCCTGATGTAGATCTAGAATCCAATTCTTTTTATGCTTTCTGGATCTCTTTTGTTGCTATGGTCATGACGGAGCTGCCGTTGCTTACAGTAAAAACCAAAAACCCCACTCTGCGCACCGATCGTTTCGCGCACGACTGTAAATCTCGCCAGACTATGCATGTGGCTGTGTAGCGCCTAAATGTTCTTTTTTTGCCGAAAATATCTCCGCCACCTGTTTTACTTTTAAAATTTCTTTTCCTCTATTTGATACTTAACAGGAACTCAACTGTGAATATCTTCTTTTTTTATTCTTTATTTTGCAAACTCTGACCGCTACTGTTCTTGGTAATTCTTTCTGTTTTTTGTTGTATGACATATTGCTGAGCTCTGCAGACACCACACAAAATGAGCTCCCAAGTGGTGAATCGAATTTACGTTGGAAATCTACCTGTTGGTTGCGAAGAGCGAGATGTAAATAGAGAATTCGAGAAATTTGGAAAAATTTCGAAATTGGACATCAAGCGAACCGTTTCTGGCGCTCCTTATGCATTTATTGAATATGTCGATTCGCGCGATGCTGAAGATGCCATAAAGGATAGAAATGGCTATGACTTTGATGGCTCTCGCCTTCGTGTTGAAGTTCCTTTCAACGCAAGAGATGGACGAGGGAGAAATTGGAGAGGTCGAGGCCAACCCCCCCGAAAAGGAAAATACGTAATTGAGGTATAGTTAAAGATTTTACGGATGTGATGGCCGAAATTTGTTCTTTTTTTGTACTTCTGTATACAACACCTCGTGTTGAGCGATGGAATCCTATGCAGGACTGTTGATCGAGTTTAAGTTTAGAAGCGGATTAGGAGCTTGATTAGAGACTGTGTACCCCGTGTTAATACTTTGACCATGTTGCTGTATATACTCACATCTACTCAAGAAGTAATAGGATGTATCTTCTGTCCTGACCATGCTTTTCCTTGAAATCCTTATTCATAACGGCGTAATAGCTTCTTCCTGTTATGCTCGCGCAATGTTCTAAATGGTTGCTTGGGTGAACCTACGGAATTGAGTCTCCTACAGTTTTTGTATGGATGAGCTCTTAGTTCGAACTTTTGCGCTATGGTGTTGTGAACTTGCATGAGATTGTGTTGATGCCTCAGTTGAATGTTTAACTCATTTCATGGCGTTCTGGACGTGACTTTATGATATTTTGGACAAAGTGATACACTATGGAACTTCTGAGAGGAAGTTTGGACAGAGCTATGGAATAAGGATACTTACTTTTGGGATTTTTGGACATGTCTTCATGGATTTTTGGATTCTTTCTTTTTGATGCTTGGCTTATACCATAGGATTAGTAGGAGTGGAATTTCTCTTTTTATTTCTAAACTGGGATAGTACTTCACGGATTCTCTGGTTACACATTTTTCTACCAAAATGGAGCATTAGGAAGGGATCTTTCAATTACTAAGAATGGAGATGTGTCTATAGTTAGCGTCGACTCTAGGGAGTGAGTAGGATATTGTTCGCACACGAACATTCAAAATACTGGAATCTAACTAGGATTTGGAGATAATAAGTCTTACAACCGTCCCTTAGCTTCCATTGTGTTGCATGATTTTGCAACTCAATACTAAGTAAGAGGAATATTCATATTCGTTCTTTAATTTTTTTCTGTTATGCCGCCACTTTCAAGGCCGCTAATGGAATGATGGTGACGTTGAAGGGATTTGTTAGCAACTATGCTTACTTGGTGTTTATTGTAGTATGGTATTTATTTTTGATAGGTAAGCGGTTTGCCTCCTTCTGGCAGCTGGCAAGATTTGAAAGATCATATGCGTGAGGCTGGAGAATGTGGGCATGCGGATGTTTTCCGAGATGGTACAGGGGAAGTATCGTTTTTCTCTGTTCGCGACATGGAAATTGCTGTGGAAAAATTCAATGGATCAGTTTTCAGATCGCATGAAGGTTTGTCCAATTTTTACACCATTTGTGTATGATATTAACCGTTTAGTGTGTACTCTCCTCTTAATTTATATATTGTAGGTCGTTTGTGCATCTGTATTGCAAAAGCTGCTGTAAAAATATGTTGTTCCTTTTCTACAGGTGAAAAAAGTCGAGTTACCATTCGTGAAAAAACAAGAGGTTATTCAGATGGCGAACGTGGCGGTGGTGGACGTTATAATAGCCGCAGTCGTTCGTATGAATATCGACGTGAATCTCGCGATCATGACAGACATGATAGATACGACAAACGGCATTCTCGGGATCATGTGGAGGAACGTCGTCGCAGATCATACTCGCGATCGGTGGAAAGAGACCGTCGATATAAGGTATCAAGATCGCGTTCTCGTTCTATGCGTGATAGAAACTACTGATTGAAATTGCTTTGCTTTATATCTTAGAAATCTGATCAAACAAATGGACACACTCGAAGGCTGTCAAATGAGTAAATATGTTCGCCCACACCTATACGTGGTATAGAAATGAGATGATTCCTCATTTGATTTATTTTGCTTTCATTTTCGTTTGCAAATTTGCTAGTAGTTCACTTTTGATTAATTTCATACCGGTATCATCCGGCTATTAGCTATATGAATGAGCCTCCTACATGCTGGCGGCACCGGGCATAGGCTGGTTGAATTGTGCTGGCTTTTCCATAATTGGTATAATTTTGTCGCGAATATTTTTATTTCAAGATGTATATGCCAAATTACTTCACCCTTGTCATTATTCGCAACCATTATAGTTGTTGAATATGTGCTTGCTTACACTTAAACTTTGAATATGTTCCATGGTAAGAGTTTGTTTAGTGAAACAATTTGTTATAATTGTGTTATGTCCCTATCTTACCAGATACCGTATGTTATTTGGGAAGTAGTGTAGGTTGTTAATGAGCCCTTCTCTGTATAACGAAAAGAGGAAGATTGGCTGGCATTGATATAAAAGCGCCTACTTAAATTATTCGTTGGATTAACTGAGAATCTGAAATGGAATGCTTTTTTTTAGCTCGTAATATTTTTCTAAACTCGCAGTTTGTGCCGGAAGTTTGTTTGCAAAAAAACAAGTTGTAAGAGCACCAATTGTGTGACGTTTTAATCGGAAGAAAGTTGTGTCGCTTCTATGTTGGCATTACATGGCTTGAGAATATTGTCCTTAACCCATAAAGAAACCACAATCTTGAGATGCTCTAACCCGCTCTTTTCGACTTATAGCGAAAATCTAAAATGGAAATGCTCGCTTAAATCACTGTTTCATCTCGGCAAATTTTTACTGCTGTATTCGAATGAGTTAATTTAAAATCTTACAAAGTAGCACGATTAAGAAGAAATATCCGCAACTAGCGAAATGGGATATCTTTAAACGGAATACTAGGCGTCCCTTTTGCTCAATAAATTTGCGAGCTATCAGGTTTTATGTAGCATCGTATCAAATTGCTTACAGAAAAGCAAGTTACTACACAACAAAAGTTCTGTTATCTCTTTGTAAAATGGCGTGTCCCTTCATGTATATACTGATGTGTCTGGGCAACTAAGACATGTAAGTGTACTAAAACTATTACAATTTAATAAAAAAAGGGGAAAGTCTATAAAGTTGTAAATTTAGAAGTGGTCTTTCTGTCGTTTGCAACTGCGGGTTGCCTGTATTGTCAATTTACCCTCCGTTTATAATTTTTCCAAGATAGTGTACTAGTTTTGTTATTTTGTGATGCCTGGCATTTATTATGCTATAATTTATACAATTTTGGGGATGCCTTCTGTTGACTAAATGTTACGTACAAAAGAGAACGAAGCAATAGCTAAAAAGTTTTTTTGCGCAACTTAAACGGAACGAAGATGAAATGAAAATGCCACGAATTCAATTTTGTCTGTATGTTATAGTGACAAAAGTATCTTCACATCACCTTTTCTTTTCCACCGGCTTAACGCGGAGGCCCTTTTCCACTATTTTGCAGGGTGCATACTTCTGAAAATTTTAGTTGTGCAGTAAATATCTCACTACTTTTTTTATTTACGAAAAAATTCTTTTTTACACGCTTCTTTCTTCGGTGCTTCATAATTTTAGAATCTCTTTTCGTGCTCTATCAAATATTGTAACATACTTGGATTACCCTGGAACCTTTCCTTGCTCATCGTTTCACTAACATGTGACAACAAAAATTATGTTGCAAAAATCCGAGTAGCGAGGCATTTTTTCATATTTTCTGCCTGTCAAATTTTATTTGACCACGTTAAAAAATTGTGATCAGATAAATTAGTAGAAAGTTCTTTTTTGAGAAAATTCCTACAACTAAATGTGGGTGTACGAACTCGCTGCTTCTATAATTAAGCGACTTGTGGGGCTGGTAATATAGTAGTAAAATGCGTTTACATCACAGCAATAATGCAAATGAAATAGAATTAGTGCTCACTGCTCTTGTAATTTTGACATATATCGTATTGAAGAGGGAGAGTATTCATATGCAAATATAATTTAAGCAACGCGAAGTAATGCTAGATTCGTTTTGTTTCTCCCTTATTCCTTCGCTGTAATTGAATATTGTAATAAGTTATCCCTACTACTCTTAAAGCTGGCAAAGATTATAGCAAGCCAACTGCTCTAAGCAGCTTGCGAATATTCATTCTTTTAAAGTCATGAAAAGGTAAAGTGCTTGCGTAGAAAGTTATTGCGATGTAGAATAGAATAATTTTTTTAAGGTGGGCAAATTTAAATTGTTTTAGAGTAGCCGGAAAGATATAGCATGCTGCATCGATGTGAAGTACGATAGCCAATTTACAAAGCTAGGAATGACATTGCAGCGTTACCCAGTAGCATAGTCAAATATAAAATGTGTATATTACTTCAGCGTGCAGACGTAATGAACCGGCACTTGCTAGCAATATCAACCAAAACAGGTGAAAAGCAATGCTTTTAATTGTACGTGCATCTCCTGCTAAAAATAAATTTCTTAGATTCAAAGTCTTTATAAGTTGTCATTAGATAGCATTGACGAGAATGGTTGAAACTACAATTAAGTAGCATGTCGTCTTGGGATTACATCTTTTTATGGTTTTACTTCAATGTTGCAGCTCCATACTAACAAAAATATTAATCCGCTTGCTCAAGTAGACGATAAAATGGCCAAACAAATATCTCCAGAGCAGAAGATTTCTACTCCAAAAACAATGAGGCCATCGTCAACGAAACGACGTGTAAAATCTGGAGGTAACACAAAAAAACGGCCTGCTGCAATAAAAATTGCCAGTGGGAATGAGGAAGCTAATTGCAAGCTTATGGATACAAAATCAATAGAGTTACCGAAATTCCATACTAAAAAGAACAATTCAGCCAGTAAACACTGTAATTTAGTTACTCCAAAAGCTACGAGTTTCGTTAAGAATATGATGAAAATTCGTAATACTACTAAAGTAAAGGACGGAAAATATAAGCGTCCTATAATCATCAAAGACCCGCGGAATGATGAAAAAAATACTATTACTTCAGCTCAAAAATCCAACGAGCCAATCAAAGGGCAGCAAAACAAGTCCCAAAACATCAAACTTTCCCAAGAAAATGATGGATCCCAAGGGAAACACATATCCTCACACCGAGGGAAGAAAACTTCTGCAAGCAACGCTTCAGTAATAAAATCATGCTACAACACCAGGTCAAGGACAAGAAAAAATAATGTGACCTTTGTGCAGTCTCCTTTAACAACAAATACCCCTTCATCATCACCTTCACACTCATCTAATAATGAAAGTGACGAATGTTTCGAAGAACAACAGGGTGACAAAAAAATCGACTCTCATCTCCAAGTTGATCCAGAAAATACATCATCGCACTCTATAAACACGGATGCAGAAAGTCCACCAACCATAGCAACTATCACAAGCGACGTTTCCGGAAAAGATCATATGATTGAAACTGCCACTATATCCGACATAAGTCTTGAAAAACTGAATGATGATTGCGTACCTTCCAGCGCTTCTCACAGCCTTGTAGAGATTTTTTCTAAAAATAATACAGAGAATGAAATTGCCAGCGAGAAAACTGTGAAAAAATCAATAGAAACAAAATGGAATCCAGCAGAAGTTGAACCAACTGATTCTACCAGCACAACTGAAAAACTTGAACCTGAATATGGAGCTTTTAAAGTGATTTTTAACCAACAACAACATAATGGCACTTCCAATTTGAATGGTACTGCGGTCTCACTTCAACACGAATTCAAATTGAAAATCGAGCAAGACAAAAATAACTCTTTTACTAATTCAATCAACGATTTTGGTACTACGCGGAAATGTATTGGAGAGGTTAATGATGATGCACCAGATGAGATGCCAATGCTTTTAGAAAATAATCTCGTGCAAGAGCAACCTTCAAATATTGTAGCTATAAATGCAAAGACTGTACAAGCATGTTCAGGAAACATATTAAAAGAACAGCCGTCAAGCGGCATTGCTGATATCCATTTGAGTTCTTCAATTAAGGTGAGTGCGGCATTACTTAATAAAGTAATATCCAAAGGAAAGTAAGCTATATTGCTTGCTTCTGTAGATTCATATTAAAGACACACATGCTGAGTTTCATGTTACAAAATCATCTCTTACAACAAGCTGATTTTCAATGAAGCTATCTTTTCAATATAACTTTTTATAATACAGGATATTGAAGAATCAAAAAAGGAGCTGACCACTGATACATCATTTAAAGAAAATCAAAGAGAGGAATTACCTATAAATCTGGACTGTACAAAGCCGGTACCAATATACTTTGCATAAGCCTTGCTATTTTCATTACTGCTTTAAACATGTTATACATATGTTTTTTGAGCTGAATTTATTTTGCTCATTCTTGCATTTCAAAAAGCATAATGTTTAGAAAATCTGATGCTAAAATCAATGCATAATTGAATGCAATGTCTTAATATCATTACAATACTCCATGTGCAGAGTAAAGGCATTGATCGGAAAACTCATTTTGAAGCAAACAGCAAACTGTAAGAAACTTTAAGGAATTTATTAGAGACAATTATTTCGTCCAGCAAAAAACGTGGATTTTAATTATTGATCAAAGTCATTCCCTTCGTTAGAACTTTTATTCAGTTTCATTTGGAGTTGCCCAGCATTGGTCACTAAATGCTGTAAAAATTATTTCGAGCTTGTAATTGATTCTATATCGATATTTTAGGGATTCTGGCTGTCTGGCAACCTGTTATGGAGCACAAAACACTTCTCGACGCGAAAATTCATCAGAGTTTGCCGCGAAAGTCGGAAAGAGCATTTTCAAGAACTTAAATGTTACTGTAGGAGATAAAAGGTCCAAAAAAAGTTTACGGAAAACTGAGAATAAGGGTACACTACAGGCTTCTATTGAGGAGTATGCTTTGTCCAGCAAATCAAAAGTAAGATATAAGAGGGCACGCTCTTTACGTGGCGATTGTAACCGGCGAGAAAAGAAAATAACACAGGAAATTCCTGAATGGAAAGAACAAATTGAAACAAAAGTAAATTTTTGCAAAGATTATAATTTGCAGGACATCATTACACTTTCTGATATTTTAGCTCAACCTTCTGGCTACTACTACTCTGCTTTTTAACGAGCTGCGACCATCAAAAGGCAGCAAAAATATAAAACAATTTTATCGCCATATAAGGCAGAAAATCATTTTTATATTGCAATATCAATCAGCTTTGGCGTAAGCTTAGTGCTAGAAACTTCAATAAATTTGATAACTACGGAAAAAATCAACTCATAGGACAAGAAAATATATACTTTTTAAAACTAAATTACAGCACACGGATGGAAAATGAGTTATAGATTTCTTGCATAATTTTCTAATTCTTTTTACAAGTAGAATTAAATTCAAGATTTTTGAAAGATGCCAATTAGCTTACGTCCTTTATTTTTTAAGTTTCCTCATTACGACTCAACTCCAAGGTTTTAATAAATATAATACGGCTTGGATCAAGCGATGGAAACATTTCAGCTGCACAGTGAGAAATTATAATATGGTAAAATAAATTTATAACAGGAAATATTCTTTGTCTACGACATAATATACCTAGTGGCGTTCCCTGGTAAAAAAACCGCAGTGATGACATCATTGCAATGTTGTGAATTTATTCAGCTACCTACCACCAAAAATTTGAAGTTATTTTCTCACACCTGATAGATTAAAATTGCAGAGAAATCTCTGTAGATTAAAAAAAGAAACATCTCTATATCTTGAAAGAGATCATTGCATAAATATAACTTTACAAGAAACCCTACAACAGTATACTTTGGCTATGAAAGTTGATGTGAACGTGGCTATTACTCCTTCTCCTCCGCAACGGTGTAGAAATAAGTGCATCATAGTTGCAGGAAACATCGTGTAAATTGTTCCATAATTTTGATTGTTCGATATTGCGACTCAATGTTGTTACATCGCTTTATATGCACTGTGATACCCTTGGGGGGAAATATGTAACAGTGGTATCACGACGGAGTGAACTACCACCTATTCTTAATATTTTAATTAATGTTTTATATTGCTATAATTATATTATAGTTATCAAAATTATCTCCTTACTACGTAGTTATTTTCTTAGAATTAATTAAGCTAACAATCCGCAGTTTCCCTGTTTTCCCTCCCCACAAGGGTATCACAGTGCATATAAAGCGATGTAACAGCATTGAGTCGCATTATCGAACAATCGAAATAATGGGACAATTCACCCGATGCTTCCCGCAACTAAGATGCACTTATTTCTACACCCTTGAGAGAGAGAACAGGAGGGCAACAACAACGTAGAGTTAAAGTAAAAAAATATATAAGTATTCTTAAATTCTTTTTGTGTA
>JADAQX010000897.1:0-20379 GCA_015476325.1 Cardiosporidium cionae | reverse complement strand
TAGTTGCTGCTTGGAATTGTTTGTCACATACTCTGTTCAATTGTTTACTTATTGTAGCACGTAAAAATTCAACTCTCATCTACACTGAAGAGCTCATCTCTTACATTCGCTCCTTATAGAACAACAGCGATAATTCAAAATATCCCCTTCCTAACACTTATTAAAAGCTGGCATGGCACCTTTTCTTTAAATTATCAAAACGCACTAATTTTTGCAAAGCTGAAACGCACAGCTTTTTACAGAGAAACTAAAGCAGATACACGCACCATACCGAGTAAATTTTCCGTGCATTGCAGAAATAATCAGATTTCTCATTATTCTAGATGCCATATATCAATATGCACAATGAGTTTTGCATAAGTGAATCGCAACTTTCCCAACGTAATAATAAGAAAATCCATTTTTTGGCAGAAAAAAAAGCTGCTTTACTTATGTGCTCTATCTATATAAGAAATGCAGCACTTGTACTTGAAGGAAGAATTGTTTCTAGCTTTCGGTGTTTTAATGATTTAAGCCTATTCGCTTTACCCCGGTGAAGTTTGTTTACAGCAAAAGGGGCGAGATGGGGTAACATCGATCGCCACTAGCACGAGCACTGTGTGCATATACATTGTGTGTCCAAATAAATATGAATAGGAAATGTAAGATATCACCTTTAACAGTTAAAAGCCGCTGTCTTGTTATATTACCAAGGTGAATTACATGCAGATTGCACTTTGAAGTAAAGGGCATTATCGTCCCTATAGCATCAAATGCAAAAAATTATTCTATTCGAATAAATTTGAGAGCTTGTTGACTAACTTACAAGACAGAACATACAGTATAGTTGCCGCCTGTCCTTTTTTTCGGTTTCGCTGGGATTTTAAATAATACATATTTTCATTTTTTAAAAATGCAGCGTACCCGAAATATTTTACCACAAAGCCTGAACCGATTTCCCCGAAGATCTCAGTGTAATAACAGTAGTTCACAACTGGAAAACAAAAAATTGGTCGATTTATCGCATACTTTAACTGATGAGACAAATTCGGTTGCAGCCCTAGAAATTAGAACAGAAGGGCAAGCGCAACCGGACGTTTCATCGTTTACAGAAATCAAAGAAGAATTGTTCAATGAAGCTCACGGCACTAGCGACGAAACCAAAACTGCATCATGTGCAGAATCAATCGGTTGCACGTTATTTCCGAATTCAAAAAGTATTACTACACACTTCCAAGAGCGATGTATCGAAAATTCGATGTTTGCTACCTTTTCATCTTCCAATGCTCCTACAGAAAAATGTCGGTCTATACCAACAATACCATCTGAAACGTTGGATACGACTGATACATCAATCCAAGTGATATGTCGAATTCGTCCTTTAGAAACAACCAGCAACAGCAATAACTTCATACCATTACACCCTTACGGCTGCACCAGAGTAGTTGACAGCTCAACGATAGAATTATTGCTATCACAGTCTGACCAGCAGACGACGTCATTTTCACCTGGCAGACGATTTTTTTTTGACAGCATTCTTCAGCCATCAACATCACAACATACTGTCTTTGAAAAAGTTGCAATTCCGTATCTTGATGCTGTTTTCAGTGGATTCAATGCAACTCTGATTGCATATGGACAAACGAACAGCGGGAAAACACACACGCTGCTAGGTCTAGGACACAGCAACCCAATATCGGCGTCATTATGGAATACTTGCGAATATAACCTCACGCCACCGGAATGGGGATTGCTTCCCCGAATGATCGTGCATATTTTCTCATGGATTGAATCGACATCGCAATCCGTGAAAGTTTCTCTAAGATTATCGATTTTGGAAATATACAATGAAATTGTGAATGACCTTTTGACTGGGCAAACAAATCTTAGAATCTACCCTTTCTTACCGTCTCAGACTGATGGTATTTCACAGGAATTACAAGATGAGGCAAGACTTCGAATTTGCAAAGGAGATGACTCTAAAGTTTCTTTTTTTGTAAAGGATTTATCTGAGCAGTCTGTAGAGAATGCAGACGAGGTATTTAACCTTTTATCCAATGCACTTATCAATCGCAAAGTAGCGTCAACTAATTCGAACAATAAATCTAGTCGTTCTCATCTGATATTTTGCTTGGATTTTGAACAAAGAAATTTGAAGAATGGTGAGTACTCTAGCTTATACTTAACTATCGAATTTCTTTTAAGAATCCAAATTATACGATAAGGAGAAACACAAAAAATTGATTAGAAGCATAAAGTAGCCGTTCTTTGCGAATAGTGATGCTTTGCATCTTATGAATGCGTTTTGAATAACTGTACATTTACATGTTCCTTTTTGTAAATACCGGGATTTTGCTTATTTCTCAGCACCTTTTGTTTTTTCAACTTGTTAGGGTGTTTGAAAAACAGTCGGCTTTGCATGGTGGATCTCGCCGGTAGTGAACGCATGGAGAAAGCACGTACAGCTGGAACAGCGCTACAAGAGGGCAGTATGATAAATAAAAGTTTAACTTGTCTTGGAAAAGTAATAAGCGGACTTTCAGAAACTTCGAGAGCAAAGGGAATTTCTCACATTCCATATCGTGACAGTAAGCTAACTCGAATTTTAAAGCATTCACTGGGAGGAAATTCAAAGACATGCTTAATATTGACTTGCTCGCCGGATGTTTCCGATTGCGCTGAAACCAGTTCCACCTTGCGTTTTGGAGAAAGAGCTAAGCAAGTAAAGAATCGTCCTACGATCAATGTTGCAATCCCGAATGAACAAGAAATAGAACTTCGAGTTTACAAGGAATATGCACAGCGTTTATTGGAGTGGGGTTTAACGGGGATAGCTACGCGCAGGAATTCATCGGATGCAAGAGCATGTTTTAATCTCCCGCAATTTTTTCCTACGTTGTGCAAAACAGGATTATCAAATAATGCAATTGATGGCAGTATTTTAAATGTGTATTCTCTACCACTAGTTAGGATTGACAGAAACGAAAGTACATGTGATATGGGCGAAGAAGTGGACTTGAGCAAACCTCGGAAAGTTGAAGTTTGTTTTGGTCTCTCTGATTGGGAGACGGCGCTCAATTCCCTTCCACGCATCTCAGACATAACTCAAAACCTTTTCTCGGAGTATCTCACTATCCCAGAGATTGTTACAACCTCTCCTGACAGTGCTAATGTAGTAGTAAAAATTGACCCCGTGGTATTGCAATCTTTTCAACCTTGGATTAATTTTTCCAAAACCTTGAAAGCAAATCTTTCAGATAAGAATATTATAGAGAAAGGAGCATCTTCAAGTGGAACATTACTTAAAGACGCCCAACTGCAGTCTTGCTCCATTGATTCGTTAAAAAAAACGAAAGCTTCTCTTACACATCATTGCATTTGTCTAGTCAAGGGAGAAAGCTATGTATGCAGCACTCCGCAAAATATTTCGACATCATCTTCTTTAGAAGCTACTTTGGCTAGTTTTGGTCAAACTGAAGAGGCTGGAGGATGGATCCATGTTTTGAAAAAGCTTTTGACTCGAATGTCGGATTCACTCCTTTTCCTGCACCCTAATGGCAGGGGAAAAACTTCTTCAAATAACTTTCTACAGCGTCAGCTACAGCTCGTAAAAAACGGTTTTATTAACACAATTGAGCAAATGAATACAATTCAAAGAAAACATGATTTGGAGCAAGATAAAATAGTTACGTTGCTACTGGAGCAACGACAACAGCTACTCCACCTCTTAGATGTGTCAGTAATCCATAATTGTGAACTCCTGAAATTGATTCCGACACAGTTTAAAAATGCAGAATAGATAGTACGACAGCAAAATTTAGATTATACTCGTGACCAGCAGAAATTGTTGTAGGCCAATGCTAAAAATAAGCTGAAGTACCTTTTTGTAAAATCCTTTCAGTGTACGGGAATGGATCCTTACAGTGGAGTAGGCAATCGTGGCTATAAATGCCATTGCTCATAGCTTTGTATCTGCACGTTGATGTTGCATCTAAGCAATCACAAAATGTTGAGTGAATATTATTTATTAGCTCCTTTCATGTGATGAAATGACATCTGTAAGATAAAATAGCCATGATAAAACTAAGTTTTTCGGGACGTGATAATAATATTAGGTATTTCTTACTGTTGTTCTTTTTCCTCATCCTTGTTTATTTATCCATTTTGTAAAATTCACTCCAAATAAAAGAATTTGAGCACTATTTAACTTCTAGGACAAACACAAACTGGTATAGCCCAAAAGGAGTAACATTGCAGAAGCTATAGAATGAAATCATATCCGACCATTTACCTCTTTTACTAGTAACGCAAAATAGAAATAACAATTTTGCAAATTAAGCGTAACATGACCGTTTTCAAATCTTTTAATTAGAGAATTTTAATTGTCATGGAATGATAAAATATCATAAGTAAGCATGTAAGTTGTTGAGTATAATAGCTTAATGCTATTTCTGGTGCAATACGTACAAGCTTTGTACATTTTTATTTAGGAAGAACAAATTAAATAGTACTACTTATTCATCCTCATCTAACTTGTTCAAAGCTTGTGAGCCAAAAATAAGAAATCATTCGAATGTAGTACCATGCAAGTTTTTTTGAGATATTGCTATAAATACTGAGAAGTTACGAGTTTGGAAATGCGATTTCAACTATACGGAACCGCACTACTAAAAAAAATTTCTTTGTTGATATTTCACGGATACAATTATTTTAATTCATTCCTTTTTCATCGCTTGTTGTAATTTTTACTTTATTACACATTTTAGGCTATGGTAGTCGAAATTCAAATTTAGCTTAGGCTTAACTAAGCTTGCAATGCTATTTCCTACCTGTAGTAATGAAAACTGCATTATAGTGAAAGAAGAGGTCAAATTTGATAAAACATCACTTTTTCCTTGGAAAACTTGTGCAAAGGAAAAAGTACTCTCAGTTTAATATTTTAATCGCAAAATCGATGCGCGAGTTAAAGTTGGAAATTATTTTACAATTGCAACTTTGAAAAACCAACAGCGAACGGAAAACTAAATACACCCACGTTTGCTTGATATAACTTTACTTACGCATATTCGAATTATCGTCTTTGCTATAAATGAAACACAGAATGCTTAAGACTTTTTGCATGGTAGGGATTGCAAAAAACTGTCGAAGTAAATATTACGCTTAAGGCCATCGGTCGAATACTTGAGATATTTGGCTTATGTGTCAGAGGTTCGGTTACTTACCTTGAATGAAATTATTTGGACCATTTCAATTTTAAGTATGCATTCAGATAAAGTGAGATTCTTCTGCGTTAGTAGCATTACTATAAGACAATTTAACACTCTTTAAAGGTGCTTACTTAAATTATGATGAGGAAAACAGCAACTAACAATAACTTTTCTGTTCAGATTTAGTGCACAAGACATCTAAAAGGCAGGTACTTGCTTCTCATGGTAAAGATTTATTTTCCAACGTGCTACATAAAAAAATAAAGGCTCCTAATTAAAAAAACTACGCTACCTCTCCGAAGGATTTTCACATTTCATTAGATATAAATAAGAAGAACATTTCTGCAATAATTTGTAGTGTTATCTACAATCGGCTAACGTCTTTTTACCTATCTACGCACTTGTTTATTTTCAAGCCCTTACTGAGACGGAGGTACTAAAGGAATGGCAATTATAAACGATAAAAAGCAGAAATTACTCTCAAAATATAGCTCTTAATGCACAAATGTTTTAAAGTAAAATAATTCCTCAGGACTCGTTGAGATAAATTTACTTACAATCGAACCAAAACAGTTTTCAAAGCTTGAAAATACGTATTTCCAATCTGGCAGAGTTGTTAGACAATTTTCAATTGATTCTTTCAGTTATGACAAACGCTTCTGACTGGTATGCTTTCACAAATATTTTGTATGAATAGTAGCACAACAGCTTCGAAAAGTTTTTGGATTGCACTAATCCGGTCTTTTTATTTTTCATGCAAAGCTAGCTCAATTGCCAGTTTTTTTATAAGTGCCATCAGATATACATTGTTGATATTTCCAACTGCAATGAGAAGAGCACGAAGTGATCTGCTATCATAAACCACTATACAATAATGGCAAGATCTGACTGCAATGCTAGTGAAATGAGCAAAACGCATGCAAAACATAAGATGCAATTGATATGATATTAAGAATATTAAGAGAATGAAATGGAAAATGTTTGCGAAGTATTGTATAAATACTATGGATACAAGCTCGTCTGCTAATTAATGATGAACAAATTGTTTCACTTCAAGTACAAAGTTCGAGTTAATGAATTTAAATAAAGTAAACATAGTCATCAGTGATCCCTAACATTGCCACATCCTTCCTTACAACTTCGTTTTACACCTCATAGCTCGTTGATGGCTGCCATGGCGTGTTTTCCAATATTGTAACTTCTTTTATCCAGTCATTGCATCAGTTTATAAATATATCGTTTGTGCAATAGTAAAGGTAGTGCATGCTTGCTCCAGTATTTGTTACTAGCAAGCAGGTTATCAGAACAAAGGTAGAGATAACTATGCAAAGAATAAAAAAGCTAACTATAACAAATAAGCTCCAAAATATAGTTTTTAGAGTACTACATATACATCTTTCTCAAAATTGTGCATTTCAAAAAAATACAAGTTGCTTTCTGCTTTCTAAAATATAATTTTTCAGTAAAAAGAAGGGGAAATTTTTTTGAAAGCTTTCAATTGTTTGCTTCATTTCACTTTTAAATGGAGATACACAACAAAATCAAAACTTCTATCACCTTTAGGATATTGATCATATTGTGCAGCAATGAAATTTTCAGTATTTTAATGCAAGCATCGCCGGATACAATATTTTTGAAAATTTCACCAATTCAAAGAGGATACTCGATTTCCTAACTTGATGCGTCATTTTTCAATCTTCCAAGTCGATGTACATATATCACATTAAGAAAGTACAAAAGAGGAGTTGCTAGGCATAAAATTATTGAGCAGAAATCATCAAATGACTTTTTTCATGCCGTCGAAGCTTTAAGATTGTGAATGAAGTTAGAGTATACAACAACTTGACATACTGGCAGAAGAAATTTCCATAATATTATGATTCTTTTCAACCATCCCGTTTCACTCCAGCTTATTGGGATTTTATTTTGTAACTTTTGAAATGAGTGGTTTTTGCTTCTCCAGCAAGAAAAAGGCAAATACATCATCCATTTGGTTTAATCGGCAGCAAGCTTGTGCAAATGGGCGCTTTTGACCGTAGTCGCTAGTTAAAAATAGCAAAAGAGTTTTGTGAAGGTGCTTCTCTTGCGGCATTTAAGCTCAGGATGAGACTACTGATTACAGTAACTAGCTGCTTTTCTTTCATTTACAGTCAATTCCGTTAACTTCTCACCATATTGCAGCTTGATTAAGAATTTTGGGTAAAGCAACCTTCATATATCTCATTCTAGTTAGAAATGAACAGCTTATTACTTCGTTTCCCTAGCGAAATTTTTAAGCACACAAATTTTCATAGTTGTGGCCAGCTTAAGAGCAGTGGTGTAGTTGAAAATTGCCCCGAAATAAAAGGCTAGATTTTGAAAGTTACTAAACTAACTAGCTACTACATTATTTTGGTATTTCGACAATATAGTGGCGCTTCAGTCAATACGAGTAGCAACAAATTTCTACAGGCCACGCAAGTGGTATATTGCTTCGTAAACTACTACTTTATGATAGAGCTTCACATGCTCAGTGTAAACCTCGGTATTTTGAATTCAGTAACTACTAGGTTGCGCAGCCGAAATGGTTGCTTTAAGCTGAATTGTTATAGTAAGGTTTTCAGATTGAAATGCAAATTTTGTAATGATGACTTCTATATTCGGAGATTTCATGGTTGCTATTATACTTAAATTTTAACTGATGTACAGACTGTTCAAAATTGGAGCTCAAAGTAGTACTGTGAACACTTCAGTTTATGGTAATGCGATCAGAGGAAGTTTTGCAGCATTTATTCCCTTTTACTAATACTTTTTCCCACGTAAGTTTTTCAAGAATATACAAACCTACAATGCTTGCGTTCATTAAATCATATATCAGAAATGAGAGCTAAGGCTGAAATATTTCAAAAAATAATGCAAGTCGTGCTGCTTGCTGAATAATACAAATATTTGAGCTGTAGAAAATTATAGGTGAACGTGTTTCAAGAATCTCTTTATTATAATCTACAATTGACGAATTATTGCAGGGACGGTCACAGCATATGTAAATAAGTGAGCACAAATGCTTATAGAGAAAAGTTACGACTAAATCAGAGTGACTGGAAAAAAAAGGCGCTTTCAAATCAACGACTTCAGTCAAGATGCCTACTACTTGTATGTTAACTTTTAAATTAACGTAATGCTTGTTGATCTTCTCCTGATTTTATGTCCCTGAATTGCGATTACGAGACAGTAAATCGCCACAAGAACTATTTGAATAATTTATACGTTACTGCATACTTCCTTTTTCACAAGATAAATGTTAGCTTATGACTAACTTTTTTTCATAAAAAATTTCAACAGCGGTAGGTTTTTATTGAATCATTTTAGGCTTGTGGAGTCTCCTCACTGCATAATATAAGTAGATAAGAAATTCTGATACCATGGTCAACTCAGAAGAAACTTTTTTTGAGTGCAGTGTTCTATTTTAGGGAGAATATAATGCCCAGTTACATTTTTTCTGAAATAATAAGAAATTCTTTTAATCCTGCTATATATATCGTAGATGTCATAGGTCTTTTATCTTAAAGTATTTATTTCTATTTTGCAGTAAAGCGAAGGCCAGATGGGGGTGTAGCAACTGCAGTTTCTTCCATTATTCAACATCAAAAGTTCAAGCGAATGTTGATGTTTGGACTGAGGTCACTTTCTGACTTTTGTCAACCTACATCTCAGTTATACAAGTAAGTTAATCAGGATGCAATCAAGTGCGATTATCTTCAATTATTTTGTGGATTCTCAAAGTAATTATTTCAATAAGCACTCAGTATATTATTATATACCCTTGCGAAAAATTAACTGAAAAATGATTAGAATCGTTCATGAAAAGCAGCCATCTGAGATATGTGCTCGTGAATAATTTTGTCTGCCGTATCGCTAATAGTGGTGATGATGTGTCGTTTCGCATTCCTTCATTCAAAGCAACACTTCAATTGTTTATTCGTTCCGGAATTGCTACTACAATCGATTTATTTTAAGGGCATATACATGCCAGTACACGACAAAAAACAAGCATTGGTAGTCAAAATTACTTGTAATTCCTCACGGGTTTTTAAAAACTAAGAAAATGGTGGAATTTAACTTCTTTGTAATAGCTACCATTCTCCCTTGAATTATGTGTAGCGACTTGATCTTCATTAAATCACTCCTTTTTAGTAATGAAACAATTACTTATTACTCTACGCATAAAACAATAAAGCATTATTTGGGTTGAATATTTAGTCATGCTGAGTTATTGACGATCATTTTATTCCTTCGTTACAAAATAGAGAAAATGGAATGGATGCACTCGAACGATCGGTTATACCGGCTATTAAAACAGCAGTGGAAACATTTTTGGAAGATGAGGATTTAACATCCTGCTCCTCCCGTGTTCTATGGGCCATTTCCGAATCTTTGAAAGAAGAAAGCACCAAGTAAGAGATTGTAAAGTGAATGATCGGTTCAAGCGAGAGGTAGAGAATTTGTAATGATCGAGCTTTCGATGTTGGCTTTTCTGAGGGCGTGCCAGCTACGCCTCTATCCCACTCTTATTTCGTAGAATGTGACATTTCGAAAAATTAGTTACATTTTTGTCAGAATGAACCATCCCAACGTTATTCTAATAATTTTCTGTAACGAGAAACAGTCAAAAAATGCTAGCAGATAACAGAAAGCTTGCTAGAGTTTCACTGAGGCATCTCACAATAAATTTCTCGTCTAATATACTTTGTTGCGCTCTTGAAAGTGTACTGTTATTTTAGCATTCTCAACTTCGTTTTGAGATAGTGGAATGAAGTAATATATTGAAATATAATCTATAATTTCGAGCGTAATAACTTTATTAATACAGAGCGGATATTCAGAAGCTAATAACTGATGGCGGCATGGCCACAATTGTGCTAATCATCAGCTCCGGTCCAACCGAGCCGGAAACTATAGAGCGATCGATGGATTTTATTAAAAATATGACTGCTATTGGTGTAACGATTGATTTTACAGCATTAATTCCAGGACTACTGCAAACTTTGAATAAAGCAAAATTGCCATCATCTATATCTAAGCGAGTAATGGAAAGTCTCTCTCTTGCTTCTCAAAGCAAGGCAGGCTCCAAAGCTTTACATGAGGCCCAAGGTGGACAATTGGTCAGTTTTTTATTTCGCAGCTATTTAATCCTTAGTCCATTTTTGCTTGAGTTACAGTGCTCACAGCATGATGCTACAAAGCATTATTTCATTCAAATTGGAAAAAGGAATCCCAAAATACGCTTACTGAAGCATCACACCTTGAACTATAAGCTAAAATAAAAAGGATATCAACAATTAGATTTGCTTATCTGTGGACTGTAAGAGTGTGAAATTTGGTTTTATATATCAAGAAGTCGAGGGCCCTTTTAACGTAATTCGTTGTATCGAATCATATAGCAAAACTTGTATTTTTACGCGGCATTCAGCATTGTATCAGAGATAAGCAGGAAACTCTTGAATTTACGTTTTTAAATTTCACTATTAAATCTTTCTTAATCATAGGTTTTGGACTTCTGTCTAGCACAAAACAACATGGATGATAACACAATCCAATTGGTTGCGGCTGCTTTTGATACGTGTAAGCATCTTGCTGATAATGGTTGTGGGCGTGAAGCATTGCTCTATTCCAGCATGAAATTATTGGAGAAATATCGAGCAAAAAAAGTTGCCTATACGGTAAATATCGCCAGTTTATGTTTATGGGTATTCATTGCAATAAATCTTTCTACCATGTAATACAGCAATGCTCTGAAATTTTAGTTATTCTACCAATAGAAATTAAGCGTGATTTTTGTAAGTTTACTGACTTACACTGGCAGGAAAAAAAATCAAAAATTTGACATTGAAATAAGATTTTATGATTACATTTTCTGCGATTTAAACAAGACTGATTTCTGCATTAACACTTTGTTTTCCTTTTAGAGGGGAACAGCGGCCATGGCCTCCATGGTGGGGGTGGATCAGCTTCAAAAATCTTTAAAAAATCTGAATACATATGCTGCTGGAACAACAGAACATGACGAGTTCGTCTAAAAGATAAACTATCTGTACCTTAATATTTTCAAGCTAGATATGCTATGGGTTCTCTAAGTTTTGCAGTTATCCGAAATTATAATTACATGGAGTGTTTTCTGTTGTTGAATGTATTTTCGTGAACGCATATGTGTCATACATGTTTCTCTGAGCCACAACGAGTAAATTTTATAAAAAAATGTATGGGATGCTCTCTAGCTATAGTGTGGATCTCTGCAAAAATTGCTTGCTTATCTTGAGCATGCTATTTTTTGCAAACATCTGCTGTGTGAGAATACCACCCAGTATTCTATGAAATGGATCAATCATGCCTGTTTTTCATTTCTTTTATTAAATGGCTGTTATTACTTTAGAAAATATAAAGTTCTAATGACTAGAATAAGGCATATATAAATATAAAACTTATAAGTCGTAGTGGAAAAAAAAATAGTTCTTCCCCTTGAATAAGCAGTAATCTTACTAAATGCAAGGTTTTGATGTATGTACTATGATTAAAAGTAATACGTAGGGATGGTACAACTTTTTCCATTTTTTGCATACTCTTTATAATAAAAAAGTAGCACATTTCTTGTGTGTGAAAATTGTATAGTTTCAACAAGTATTTCAACAAATTTCAAATCCTGTAACAAAGTTTTTTTGCAACTTATTTTTCACGTCCAACTCTTTGTGCAGAGCTCTTTCCATGCTGGGATGCATGTCTTACATTTCTTCATATGCCGATGAAATAGTGAAGGCGGGAGGAATTGTGGTTTTAATAAAGTTATTGAACAGTAAGTTCACCTTTATTTTTTAAGAAAATTTTTGGACAAGGAGATAAGTTTTTGATTAAAAACCAGAAAAATACAAGTATTGAAATATAATGCGATACGGCTGTCAGTGGTTTCTTCTCGATATAAAAAAAAACAAGAAAAAATAGGAAATAGAAAGCAAAATTTTTTTAATATCATTTCAAATGCGTGAAATAGTGCATTTTTCTATTAAATAAACGATCATTTCTGCTCTAAAAATGTGTTTTATAGTTTTCTTTTATCTAAATAGAGATGTGATGTTTAAACACTGACTACTACCTACAGGAAAAGCAAAATTTTAATTTTTCAATTAGGCTGAGAACTGTTTTAAAAAAAAAAAATCCTTTCTTTGTTTCTGTTTTATTATTAGGTGCATTGAATCAATTAGAAAGTAATCCCGAGAAGATCTACAAAATGATTGCCGGCGCAGCTCGCATGCTTGGACGAATAGCATCTTCTCATGCTAACATTGATGCCTTATTGGCGCTGGGTGGTATTGCTTCACTTTGCACAGCACTCTCTTACTGTACTGAAAATGTAAGGCATTCTCTTGTAGATGTTTTAGAGTTCTTACTCAGATATATATAATATATATATATATATATATATCTGTGAGGGAAATCATAGAGTTTTGGATTGAGAACTTTTTGATATAAAGTATCCCTAGTCTATGGATAGACGAGAGGGGGAAGAGATACGGTGGTAGGAGGGAGAGGAAGAGATACGGTGGCGGGAGGTAGCGGCCATAAGGGGGCCATCATGGCTGTAGTGGACTACGCACTAGGTTTAGATAGCTCTGTTAGGGGAGTATGCAAGCAGGATGTAGATTGTCTTACATTATTTTGGTTATCATTTTATTCTAAATACATTATAAAAAGCTCTCTATCGTGTTCTTATGCATTTTTGTGAGAGACTATGCATTCAAAGAGTCTATATCTAGAGCTTTAATCTTTTAAACTAAAGGAAAACGAGGTAACCTGACCTCTCTCTGTGTTCCTTATTGAATCTCCAGAGTTTACAAATGAAGCGAATAGCATTTCTTAGTAGAAAGGAACTCAAGTGCATACAGCGAGCGCTCTCTTTTATGTATACTATTTCTTTTTTTTCCATTTTTTTTCTTGTTTTTATTTTAGATGGAATGTCTAGGGGCACTGAGTTTGGCCTTAGTTCCTCTTGCTCGAACGGAAGCGGATGCTTTAAAAATGTTGGAATATCAAACGTTTGCAACGCTTTTACCTCTCTTGTATAATTACGTTGAAACCCATGAAGTGGCTGTACCTTGCATGGAGGTAACTTTCTTAAGGTGTTCAATGAATTTTGAGGAGAGTGTTGCATACTCTGCTTTGAGCAGAGCTTCTCTCTATTCAAATTTTTTCTTTTATTTTTCAATAGTCTTGTCCATGCAATGAATGCCATCATCCTATTTTTTGAAAACGTGGCATTTCTTGATGTTTCCTTTACGAGTGTAGTGCCTTTTGTTTATTTTATAAAAAAATAAAAAATGTTCCTCCTGATTCCTTTTATTTCTAGTTTTATGCATACTTTTTTAAGGTTATTCCTCTTTATGATAAACATATCTATTTTTGTTGCATCTACGTAAGCATTCATAGAAGACAAAAAACGTGATTTTGTAGAATAGAATACCCCATGAAAAGTGTAGAAGAAGGATACACTTTCTAAACAAGGTAGAAATTTTTCTAACTCCTGTAACTCTTTCTGTTTGTATGGTCCAGCTTGTGGCCACCGCTGCTCAGCATACAGCTCTTCACAAGCATATGATAGAAAATCAAGTTGTGGAGATCTGTTCCACTTGCTGTCAATATCATCTATCGGATATTGTTTATCAGGTTACCTCTATTTTTTACAAAATTATTTTTAATACTTGTATTTTTTGTAGGGTAGGCTACAAGATTCTCTTAGCCTTCCTAAAATATATATACCTCACCTCCTGAAGAAAAACATCTTATAACTCTCTATTTATAGGGAATTGTTTTAATAATCTCATCCTATAAAAGATTAGTTTTCTCTTTGTTTTGTATTTGCGTGTAGAAAAATGCAATTTCCGTTCTCTATTCACTTTCTACTGGATTGAGTTCTCTAAATTGCATCTATGACTATGGTGGACTCAGTGGAATTGCTGCTTCTATATCTGAAAACATTTCCAATGATCAAATTATTCCAATTGCAATATCTCTTCTTGAACGATTTTCTGCAGTACCAGATGCAACGGTAAAAATCTATGTTTTCAATAGAAGAGAAGGAAAACATTTGGAAATCTGAAGAAATGCGTTGAATTTTTGTTTGTCTCATTGAAATTTTAATAGTTTAGCATTCATTTTGTTTAATTCATGCTATGAAGAGACACCTGGTGTTGTATTTCAGCCCATGGGAAGAAGTTTTCCACTTCTTAGAGAATGATTTATTTCCTTAGAATTCTGTATCCTGTAACCTAAAAATTGGCTTAGAAAAGGAATTATTTTTGTCATTGAATGAAAGCTATGATGCTATGAGAGTTATATATCTCTCTCTTTTCTTAAATATTGGATGCTTCATAGCAATTTGTGTGCACATTCCCAAGGGAGAATTTAAAAATTGTATTTAATGAATGCAATGATGATTTTTCAAATGCAATCGATGCATTTCTTATTTTTTTTTTTTATAAATAAAAGGTGTATTTTCTCATCTCTTTATTTTCAGACCTATATGTGTGATGGTACCATCGTGGATTGTTTATTGAATGCCATGTTGGAGCATGAAGCCATGGAAGAGGTCATCAAGTCAGGAATCAATTGCTTGAATGTAATTGCTACAGCTGAAGATTGTACTCGCCATTTACGTGATTTGGATAAAGTAGCTTCTCAAGCAAAAAATAATCCAGAGGCAGTTTATAGTACAATGGCGGCCATTGCTGGGCTTTCAAGAGTTTCACATCTGCAGAAATTTTTCATTGAAAAGAATGCAGGTGTGTCAAAAATAAACAAAAGATATTTTTAGCATGCAAGTGTTTTAAAAATAGATATAAAAACAAGGATATTCCCCTATTAGGCATCTTGATGTTTTTTTGTGCCTGTACATACACTGGATTTTTGTAGAAAAAAAAAAGAGAAAAATGAAATTTTTTTTAAAATTTATGTTTGTTTTGTTTTTATTAGTAGGAATTCTTATGGGCAGTCTACTTTTATCTATATTTTTTTTTTCTTGCTCTCTCTCTTCTACATCATTTTCTGTAGAAACTCCATTTACGGGTGTGTGTAGGCAAAGAATTGGTTATATTTTTATAGAGTGTCATTTTTTCAGCGGGAAAAATATTGAAAATGATGGGAGGTTGGATTGAAGCATCTCCCTTTCAAGGCCAAACAAAGATAATTCAAAATGCTGTTTATACTCTAAAAGTATTGGAATTGAATTCCTTTGAGAAATTGCATACGATTGTGTGTTCTCTGTGTGATACAGCTTGCTTACCACAGGTAGGATTTAAGGCAAAAAAAAAAAAAAAAATTCCTATCGGCTGTAATACTTTTGTAAATACGAAAAATAAAATAATAAAATACAAGGCGAGGAGATTTTTATATATACTTTAAAAGAGAACCCAAATTTGAAAGCCTCTCTACTCTGTAGAAAGAAGCTTCATTACACGTCAAAAGTGTAATTTTATACCTCCTTTTAGAATGTATTTGAAGCATTTATTGGGAAGATTTCTCCATGAACAAAATCTTAAAATAGAATATACTCATGAATAAATGAAAATGAAGGCGAGTGTTCCTTTAATCGTTTTTTCATGCACTTTTTTTCCTTCAATTTATTATTATTTTTTTTGTTTCATAAAAAAAAAAAAAATTAGATGCCCTCTTATTCCATGGTGTAGTTTCTTTTTTAATTTTATAGATGAAACGTTTGATGGATCTACAAGAACCGGATGATAATGTTTTGATTTATTTCACAGCCTGCATCAAAGAATTAGCAGCGGTCGATAGGATTACGGGTGAAGAGGAAATTAATGCATGTGTTGAAAATATCATGAAAATTATGAAGAAATATACAGATATTCGTCGTTCTCAAATAAATTGCTTGGGTGCATTGGATTTTCTTGCTCGTGCTGACTCTGGAGATGGAGTTCAGGTGGGTAGAGATAAAATTATAAAATAGATGAAAAAAATGAAGGGGGATCTATCCTTTCATACGAGGAGAGTTTGAAGATTTTAAAGAGTCTCCATTTTGTTGTGGGGTGAACTATTGAAATAAAAAAATGAAGAGAGTCTATCTTTTAATATATATATATATATAAAATAAAATATAAATAGAGAAGCTCTCTTACCCTCTTTTTTCTTAGTAATAAGTATATAAAACATATATAAATATTTTATTATATATATATATATATTTTTTTTTTCAACACTAAAAACTAGTGGAGACTCCTCTCTTTTACATAAGTTTTGCTGCCCCTCTGTTTCTCCATTTTATAATTTTTCAACAAGATTCTTTGAATATTTTGTTTTACATGTATAGGCATTAATAAAAATAGGAACCATAAAGAGTATCATTGCTTATTTAATTAAAACACCCATGTATTTGGATGCTCAACTAAATGGATTCACTGTGATGACTTCCTGTGCAAAAATTGATCCAGCTTCTATTGAGATAATGAAGAAAAAGTAAATTTTTAAAAATAATAATAGTATACTCTCTCACAGGCCATGTTTATAGTTTTATAATTCTTACTATGCATTTTTTCTTGTAATTCTCCTCTAATAGAAAAAATGCGGTTAAACCTTTCTCAACCCTTTTTTGCGGGGGGAGGGGACTACAAAACAAAGAGATGGGAAGAAGAATCTTTAAAAATAGTTGTAAAAATCTCTTAGAGATGTCTAAATACTGTTTATTTGTAATAGAAATGAGATAATCACACTGGCCAGAGTTTGACACTACATTGTAGCCTTTTTTTGAAATTCTATCTGAAATTCTGTTTAGGAACTTTGTATATACAAGAGTGTACACACACATTTTTATATATTTATTTTTTTTTTTTGGAGTTTTCTTGTCATTATATATATATAAAAAAATGACTTAGTGGAGGCTTTTCTCTCCACTCTTTTCATGGCAGTATTTTGTTCTTACATTTTATCATTTTTTTTACGTTTTTTGCTTTTATAGTAATGCCTTGCAAGCCTTACAAGTTGCCAGTCGAACCCATGCAAAATCCAAGCCATTGAAAAATGTTGTTGCGCCTCTTATAGCGCTTCTCCTACCGGCTGAAGCTCTTGAAAAAGCTATATTGGAAAAACTGGCAGACTGCAAAGAAGCTATGGCGGTAAGAGAGAGAGAAGAGAGAGAGAAGAGAGGAATTTATTTTTGGAGAGTTTGGAGAACGGTAAAGGAGGCGTGGAGGGAGAATGTGGGGAGGGGGAAGGGGGAGAGAGAGAGTGCGAGGAGGAGGAAGGGGGAGGGAGAGAGTGTGTGTGGAGGGAGGGGTGAGGGAGAGAGGGAGAGAGAGAGTGTGTGTGTGGAGGGAGGGAGAGAGAGAATGTGTGGAGAGAGAGATAGATAGAAAGAGTAGAGTGAGAAAGAGTAGAGAGAGAGAGTAGAGTGAGAAAGAGTAGAGAGAGAGAGAGAAAGAGTAGAGTGAGAGAGTACATGAAGAAAGGGCCAAAAAGAGTTTGGAAAATAAAGGCATGTGGATAGAGAGAGTGAAGCAAAGACTTTGTGCAATGAAAAAGTATAAAGATATTTGGAAAAAAAGAAAAAACAAAAGCCAAGAAAAGGCGGAGAGTACTTAGACAACTTATACTGGGATGAGAAATGTAGGAAAGAACAATAGATGTAGGAGAAGTGAAATTTCTTGTGCATATTCTCTGAGAAGAGAAGGAATGTCTATAATTTTTGTTAAAAATCATAAAAATAGAGCTTCTCTTGGGTTATGGCTCTTCACAGCTTATATTGACTCTATTGCAAACGTTTAGGAGGAACTCTCTCGTTACAGGCCATCTATATATCTTAATATATTTTTTTAAGGATGCTTCCATGCTTCTCTCACCTCTCTCTTCAAGACAAGAGAGTTTTCTTTTACTAGGTTTTCCTTTTGATTTTTTTTTGTTTTTTACTGAATTCTTTGTTTCTTATCTCCTATCTTTCCTCAGGGGAAGAATGCTCAGTATTTGAATGAGACGATGTCAGGTTTGAATGAACTCATATTAACAGCAGAAGGAAGTAAAATTGCAGCGAAATGTGGTACGGGTCCAGTCATGAAAGATGTGCAAAGTTGGACGATGGCCAATATGAATTTATTTTTGCAAACCAAGGATTTGGAAATTACACCACAAGATTTCTATGAATCCACATTATCTGAGATTGCTCAAGTAGTTTCTTTTTCTAGAGAGAATCTATGAGGCGGTTTCTAAAATCTATTCATTTTGTTTTTATTTTATTAAAAAATGGATTGTCTGTTTGTTTATTGAGAAATGTATACAATTTCAACAGTCTCTGGGTATAGATGTTTGCATTTTTTTAAAAAGAATTTTATACACTCTCTTTTATCTTTTTTTATGTTTATACTACACACTGCTTTTCCTTTTCATAATTTTGATTTTTTTTTTAAAGATCCTACTATTTATATATATACTCTATACTCTATATATATATAGAAAGAAGAATGTATTATATATATATATATCTCTCTCTCTCTATATATATAGGCTATTGTTAATGTGGCTCAAACACGTTCTGGTCTCGTCCATTTAATAAAATCTGAAGCTCCAGAAATGATGATTGATTCCTTTCAAAAAATAGGAAAAATTAAAGGAAAATTTACTGAAGAATGGGCCTGCAATAGCTTGGAAGGTATACATAGCTGTGTTAGCCTCACTTTATATAAATGAATATATTTGTAAAGTTGGATTCAAATCTCTTTTGTAGAGAGTCTGCAATGAAGAGTAGTAAAAAATAGTATTTTATACATTTTTTAGAAATGTTATAAAAAATTTTTGTTTAAAAATGCATAGAGAACTTTCTATTTTGAAAAAATATAATAAAATAATAATATTTTGGAGTGATGAAATTTTACTAAAGTTGTACGAATGCCCCACAGGCATCCGTAATTTATTTTCTTTTGTTTGAATATTTTGTTTTTATTGAGAGATGAAAATTGTATGAGAAATGTTCTGTTCGTATAAAATAAACGAATTTTTCTCTTTAAAAATGTAATCTGAACTTTAGAGAGGATTTCTTTTCTATTCTTTTTTTTTATTTTGTCACAGTTTTAAATGGGAAATTTTTTAGAGTCTATGCTTTTTTTTTTTTAAATATATATATATGTAGGCTATACATTTCATGCTTTCTCTTGTATATTTATATGAATATTTCACATTCTCTCTTTATAAATTCACATCTCTCTCTCTTTTGTATATCTATATAAATCCAAATCTCTCTCTCTCTCTATCTCTCTTTTGTATATCTATATAAATTCACATTTCTCTCTTTCTCTCTCTCTCTCTATCTCTCTTTTGTATATCTATATAAATTCACATTTCTCTCTCTTTTTCTGGTATTATATATTTATTCAGCTTTACGTTTATTACTGAGACATGAACGTGCATGTGGAGAAATTGCTTTCTCAAAGGGATTATTACTCTCTTTAAGAACACGATTGGATGATTTTCCAGATTCCAGTTCTATCTTAGTGAGTGCCTGTGGCTGCCTGGCTGCTATGTGTTCTACACCTGGACGAGTAAGTTTATATATTCAAAATAGTTTGAAACTTTAAAACTATTTTGAATATATAAAACGTATGTCAGCATCTTTATGAATGAAAGCTTAGAGAGTGTGTAGATACTTCTCTTTCATAACTTTTTTTCTTAAGGAAGCTCCTCTGATTTCTTGCTATTTCTGTTCGTTTTTGATTTTCTTGTTGAAAATAGAGAGTAGAGAGGAGGATGAGAAAAATGTGTGGAAGTTACACTAAAAGAGTGAGAGGTAAGAGAGTGAGAAGGAAGATAGAGAGAAGAGAAAGAGAATGAGGGGGAAGAGAGAGAAGAGTGAGAGAGAAGAGAGAGAGAGAAGAGTGAGAGGGAAGAGTGAGAGGGAAGAGAGAGAGAGAAGAGTGAGAGAGAAGAGTGAGAGAGAAGAGAGAGAGAGAAGAGAGAGAGAGAAGAGAGAGAGAGAAGAGAGAGAGAGAAGAGAGAGAGAGAAGAGAGAGAGGGAAGAGAGAGAGGGAAGAGAGAGAGAGAAGAGAGAGAGAGAAGAGTGAGAGAGAAGAGAGAGAGAGAAGAGTGAGAGAGAAGAGTGAGAGAGAAGAGTGAGAGAGAAGAGTGAGAGAGAAGAGTGAGAGAGAAGAGTGAGAGAGAAGAGTGAGAGAGA
>JADAQX010000896.1:0-20411 GCA_015476325.1 Cardiosporidium cionae | reverse complement strand
TGATTTCTTTATTCTTGAAACTATTTATAAAGGATTTTTTCTCTGTTTTTTTTTTTTCAATTTTAATTATTTTTTTGGCTTCTCTACTGAACTATTTTTTTTTTTTGCAGAGAGCCGCTCTTACCACAGATGGTACGGCTGTTACGCTGGAAACATTTTTGGCTTGGAAGAAGAAGAAAGAAAGCGATCGATTGAAGCAATTAGAAGAAAAACGTCAAAATGAGGCTGTACGTACAGGCACTCGTGGATTGCATGTTTTATCAGGCAGAGATCTCTTCACGTTTGATCCAAGGTAAAGCAAGCAAAAAGAGTGTGGAGAAAAAACAAAATGCAAAGAGATGGCATGGATAGAAGAAACTGAAAGAAAGTATTTTTTAAGATTTGGAAAGATGGAGAGAGATGGCATGGATAGAATCTTTAGAAAAAACGGCCGGAGAATCATTTCGATACTAATTGGAAAGGAAAACAATCCAAACTTGGAGGCATGTTTTAAATAAATTTCTTTCGAAGCTTTTTTGATGTTATAATTTGTAATGTTTTCAGTTTGTTTGTCGATGCTGAGGATGCTGCCTTCGGTGAAGACTATGAAGAAGAGGAAGGTGTGGACGAAATTATCAAAGAAAATCAACGAATTGTTGATGAAGCCAACAGAGAAGCCTTGGAAAATCAAGAAGAAAGTAAGATTTCAAAAGAAGAGGATTTATTATACAATGCAGGAAGCACAGAGGATTTTTATTTTAAAAATCCTCTTGCAGAATCCGTATAAAAATAGGATTTATGGCTCCTGAGAGTTGGTGTATAAAAGGAAATATTTTGACATAAGAAAGATTAGAGTGTATGAAGTTTCCCTTACATGAACTCTCTATCTTTGATGCCTGTGATAGTCCATCGTCCGAAATTCTTCTCCTGCCTATATAACCCATGTGTTGATCCACCCTCTCTTAGAAATGTAATGAGAAATAAAGTTTTTGTACAAGTAGAAATTGTCATTATTTTGCATACGTAGCTTTTCTAGTTTATATTTTTCTTGAAAGATAGATTATTCTATTTATAAGTTACCGTCATAGTGTACGGTATAGGTTTGAATCTCTAAAGAAAAATCTCGTTTCTCCCTTTGGCAGAAGTGTTATTCTCAGAACTCTCTCATGAATCTTATTTTCTTTAACTCAGTTTTGAAATCTTCTACACAGGTGTTGTAAATATCTCACGCATGCCTTCTTCATCCTCTGTAGGGTTTTCCTACGTCTGTTTTTATTTGGTGTAATTCTTTTATATTTTTTATCTTCTCTTCCTCTGTTCTGTGTGTTTTTAGGAGTTTCTTTGTCAGACAAAGAAGCTTCCTCATTTGATTCCACTTCTTCTAATATATCAGAGGATGAATGGACGAATGAAAAACGTCAAGATTTTGGTACTTCTCAGAGGATGGTGACGCCTATCAATACCGATTTATTTCTTGAGGATGATGTACCGGTAAAAGATGATTAAGAAGAATATTTTTAATGGGTGAAATGAAGGAATATTTCTCATGAATGTATTGATTTTCCTCCACCATGAATTCTCTCGCTATAAATAGGGATTCTTCCTTTTTCCTTGTGCAAAATTTTTTATTTTTAAAACTTCGTTTATTAGTAAAATTGATTTTTGTTACAGACACATTTTTCAATTTTTCATGGTTATTTTTCCTTGTATGTGTTCTCTGTGGATTCGCTTTTTCATGTTCTGCTGTGAAAAGAAAAAAGGCAGCCACTTTTTTTATGCATGTTTGTTTTGACAGGATAATTTGGATGAATTGGACGATTAGATTATTTTTCTTCATTAGAAAAATCTTTCAGAGAAGGAAGAGGACACATGAAAGGGGACTGTGTACAAGTTACAGCAGAAAGCCACTTTCTTGTATCTGAATTAACATTTCCTATTTTCTTGAAAGCCTTTATGAAGTGAAAATTTTTGTTGCTTTTCATTTACTTTTTTTGGGAAAAATCACATAAACTCTCCTTCTACTCCTTTATTTTCTACTAAAATCAAGATCCATGGAGCTTGTACTTTCTATACTCCGAATTGAAGAGACAAAAAGATAACATTTAAATGCGCATGAACGCTCAATCACTCTTTCTCCGAGGGGGAATAATAAGAGAGGAATCGTTATTGCTTTGTGTAACGTTGACGTTTTTACATCGTTTTCTTGGTTTTGCTTTATCATAGAAGTGTGTGCGCCTGTTGATTTAGATTAGAAAGGTTGAGTGCAAAAAAAAAATCAGAAGAAAGCAGCCACAAACGAAAAAAGAAAGTCTTACTAAAATTGAAAGGATTACGGCAAAAAATGGTGTAAGGAGGAGCTAGTGGAGACCTTCAAAAAAGAGTAAAAATAGAGACTGAAACTTTCTAAGCCGCTTAGAATTTATCTATCATCAAAGTAAGAAATTTCGGTTTGTAGGATGGCTTCTTCATCGTTGATTTTCTTCATTTGTACATTTGCCAAGGCATACCTTCGTTCCGAAGTGCTCCTTCAAATAGACGTAGCAGTAACGATCAAGAGATACTCTGTTTCACCAACTGCATGAAAATACAACACAATGCAAAAATGTAAGTTTTATGCCAAAGTACAAGTAGTGAATGGAAATATACCGCTAAATGCACCGGTATAAAAGGGTACGAGCTGCTACATCTAGTAGATAAAACTTTTGTAAACGAACCGCATGAGCTAACGAAGAAAAAACAAAGCTCTCGTAGATAGGCTGCACGGTTTTATACTCTTATCCCAACACACAGAGTATAAACAAAATATATGCGCCGCGGGAAATGAACGTGCCCCCCCCCCGGCTTCGTTTCTTTAAATTCAAGTTGTCCGCCAGCACATTACCCACGGTGGGATCCCGCTGCTTAGTGCGGATAAAACTATTTAACAAACCGATAAAATTAGAGTTTAAATCGCTCATGTATCCGTTGAGTTCATCTCTTTTTCCTGCTATCAATCTGTATTTCTATCCTCTTCTTGCCCGTTCTTCTTTCGAGTGTCACATACAGCAGTTCTCACTCATATTTTCCTGCCAGCCCTCTCTGTGTGCGAAAGCAATTTTTTTCAATGAAACGATGCAGAACTACGTAGGAATTACATGACTTAATTGGCATTTCATCAGCCTAATTCTTTGGGAAGTTTTCGCCTGTAAATGCGAAGAGTGCCCATCATCATCTTCACTTTCAAGGTCAGAGAGCGCTTCCATATCAGCATCCTTTGCTGCCTTTTCTAGCCATGATTTTGTCGTTCGCTCCTTGGAAATCTTTTAAAATGAGTGTGCATACAGGACAAGACAAAAGGATAGATACCTGTACTTTTAAGTAGTGCAATCAGAGAGAAACATTGCAAGACAACGTGTGAAATCAAAACGTTGCTCCTACTTGCAATGCAAAGATACGAGCCAAACCATGCCAAGAGAAACAAGAAAGTTCCGAAAACGGTGGCAAAAATAAAATTCGAAGCATACGATAGCAAGGAAAAGTAACTTATTATTGCAGAGACGTAGAAAAAGACAGAAAGTATACAAATAAAACAGTAGTAAAAATACACTTTGAGAAAAACAAAAGAAACACCGAATACTGAGCATTTAAGAACTACAGAATCCTGATGAACATACAGAATGCTCCATGGCTTCAATGTCTATGGCCAATTGAACGCATCGCCGAAATTCTACGGAGGAATTAAAAACAATATGAAAATGTATTATAGACATGTAGCTCCATCCATAGCGATGTGTTTATGCAAATAATCGCTTTCTTCAATAAGCATTGAAAGAGAATCAAGCTATAAAATATTTTAAGAAGTACCAAATAATATAACTTGCTGAACAAGAATCTCTTACTACACTTTCTACAATTCCATTTTCACACTTCTTCGTTGATTCTCGATGCGTGCATTCTTTCTGATTGCAATTTACTTATCTGTTTTTGTATTCGTTTCTGTATGCATTTCTACGCTGCAAGCCCTCCTTGCGCTCTTACTAGTAAGCATGCACTTTCATTGTCATAAATACATCGTCTAGGATGAGTTTTCAAAAATTTCATACTTGGAAAATCTCCTGACTTAAGATTAGCCAATTCTTCAGGAGGAGATAAATCTGCTACTTCTCTTCCTATTGTTTTGAAAAATTTTATCCATTGAGCATATTCAGAGGGACTCGATAAACATACGCAAAGTCCTGTAGAATATCAGAGAGGAGAAGAAATATAACACTACTAACAAGGGGCATGGCCGAAGAAAAGAAGAAACATATTTTTGCTCAAAGAGTTAAGGAATTTGTATCCTACGAAGTACAGAAAACACTTGATTTTATCTCAAAATTTAATTCCAAAACAAACCCTTAAGTTTTAACTATAACATAGAGTTCAACTCCTCAAAAAACTTCTCCACTCTTCATCCTTTTCTAAATCTCCTCGTATGTCCCAGTCACGTGTTCTAAGCTTCTGTAGCTGCCTCAATTAACGCATCAATCAGTGTTACTTTATGAAGCAGTTCTTCTCTCATCTTTTACTTCTGTAATACAACTCTGCCTGAAATAACGACTACAGAGTTTCTCTACGCCTATATACATCCTCTTTCTGTATTTCCATTTATTCCTCCTTTCGTGGATTTACTTCCTCTACTTTACCAGCAGCTTTGGCTCGAGCCGTTCGTCCACTGCGATGAACTAACAATGCAGCTGCCTTTGGGAGTTGCAGTTGAATAACCACTTGGACGGCTGGTAAATCTAATCCATGGGAAGCCACATCCGTACATACCAAGAGAGCTCTAGAAGAGGCTTTAAATCTGTTGGAAAAAAACAAAAAATAATGAAGAAAATCACTCGTTACTATTGATTGAGATTGATAAAGTCCATCAAGGCTTTACATCTGCTTATAAAAAATGAAGATACTGTAGAAATTCAAAACAGGTGTGTGTGTTGGTTGATATGGAGGTATCACATTGGATTCTATCAACTATAATTTTGTTTAAAATAGGAAAATGGTATATATATACTGAAATTTAATTAAAAAAGGAAAAAAAATAACAACCCTAGAAATAAAATATTAGGAAATAGATGCATCGATTAGTAGAAGAAAATTTTTGATAGAATCTTTCCAAAGATATGCATGTTGATGAAAAGAAGAAGAAATATCTATAGGCAATTTTAATGCTGTAGAAAGCTAAAATAATGCAATAGAAGCTTATAAGAAATTCATAAAAAATTCCAGAGATTTTCTCTACCAATTGACAAAGCGGTGGGTTGAAATTTTTTTTTAAAAAGAATTTTTTATTTATTTAAATACGAAGGGGAAGAGCAGTGACAGGAATAATATCTTTGTCTAGAAAAAATATTTTTCAAAAATATTTAAAAAAATGAAGACATTGTACTTTCTTTCAATGCCTATACAATCAGGATATATATTTTAATTATAAAATATATATCCTCTTCTCTAGGAATATTAAGAAAATCATGTCTAGACTTTGTAACCATTTCTTAAGATGGAATAGAACCAGACATTCAATCCTTGAAAACTATTTTTATCTTCCTTGTAAGAGAGTTCTCATTTTCCTAACTTTTTAAACACACCTATTTATCCACACATTCTAAAAAATTACAACTTTCAAAGAATTCAGCTTCCACAGGCTCAAAAATGCTGCCTGTTTGGCTATGCCGTCACACATTCTTCCACCCATCCCTCCTCCACCTTCCACAGTCTCTTCACCTCTTTTCTTCCTTCTTTTCCTTTTTATGCTCCTAATCAGCCATTTCACTCGACTTTCTCCTTTAAATCTCCCTTTTAAAAATTTGATTTGCAATTTTTTCTCCCATCTATTCCTGAAAAAATGTACCTATCCAGCCGTTTTAATCTCTGCTTCTGCAAGAGACTCGAGTGGATTCCATCAATTTGGATTAAACCACCTTGAGGAATGGGTACAGCAAAAGATTTCGGTAACTTCTTCTCATGCTTATCTTGAGATAAAAGTAAACTGTAAATTTCAATGCAAAAGGTTGTATTTAAGCTAGCAATAGAAATAATACAGAAAATCAAATTTCTATCCACTCAAATCGATTCTTTAAAAGAGAATACTACAAAGTAAATCCAGTGGAAGCAGTGCGCTAAGATCTCTCCAAATCCTGCATCTCTCTCCCTTTATACTAAGAAGGCTAACATGAGAGGTCCCTTCTCTTTCAAACAATCCTCTTTATAATTGAAAAACTTTAAACGTAATGAAGGCTTATGTAGACTCTTCTGTGTACTTCCTACAAACCCTTAAGTAGCTCCCCTTCTGCAAAAATTTACTTACATTTACGGTTTAAAATAGTCTCCAAAACTCTCTCTCTCTCAGTGGAGTATCCTATTCTCTCTACCTCTACTTCGAGTACTCGCCAAAACTCTATCTCAATTAGAGCATTCTCTAAACCTCTCTTCTATTTTATCTCAAACATGTTTGCTTCGTACGTGTGGCTGAGAGGAGAGGGGGTGAGGGGAGATGAGGTGAGGGGAGATGAGGGGAGATGAGAGGAGGGGAGATGAGAGGAGGGGAGATGAAGGGAGATGAGAGGAGGGGAGATGAGATGGGAGGAGGGGAGATGCGATGGGGTGAGGTGCGATGAGAGGAGATGCGATGGGGTGAGGGGAGATGCGATGAGGGGAGATGAGAGGAGATGCGATGTGATGAGGGGAGATGAGAGGAGATGCGATGGGATGAGGGGAGATGAGAAACACAAGGAGGGCATGCAATAGGAAGAGTGAACATAATTGTTTGAGAATCTTCGTTTTCTCTTACTCCTCGTCTATCCCTGTTACTTCTCCAGAGTCTATTCTATTCATAGTAAGCTCCCTACTCCTTATCCTTGTATTCTGAATTGCATTACCTTAACAAAGGTTCCAAACGGTAGACGTAAGCAATAGAATTGACAAAAAGTAATACTTTTGAAGGGCCAGTGCGTTTAGTAAAGAAATAGTTGGCTAAAAATGCAAACAGATATACTTCCTGTGAAGGCAAAATACAATACAGAAAACTTCAGGATAAAAATGGAAAACACAGAGTTTTCCTCTCCTCTATTTTCCCTTGTTTCGATGCGAATGGGGTGTACGTACACACACGAAGTATTTTTCTATTTCTCTCTTCTTTTCTAAAATCCGTTTTGAAGGCCTTTTTCTGTTTTTCAATCACTTTGTTTTTCAATTTTTCATGCAATTTTGTTCTCCTTTTCTACACATTTCTCTTCTTCCATCCTATAAATAATCCCTCGATTTTCCATTTTTCTCTAAAAATCTATTTGGAATATATTGTCTGACCTTCTGAGTTTCTTCACATTTGAAAAATGTCATTTGTAGACCATCTGGCAACTTTAAAGTTTTATGAGATGAAGAAAATAATGTTTCAACTTTGGTAGCAATAGGTATTGGATCCTTTCTGTCGACGACTAGCCTCTCAGTAGATGGATTCTGCATCTCTGTATGGATGTCTGGTTTATCTTTCTATTTAAGTTTTAAAAAAAATGAAGGAGAGCAGAAAAATCGAAATTTTGAAGGAAGGAAGAGAAAAAATATTATTAAAAAATAAATTGCCTGAAACCTCAAATTCAAGCTTACATTCGATCTTTTTAACATTTTTGAATTTTTTTAATACTGCATTTTAATTAAACTCTGCAAATCATTATAACAAACTCCCGTAGCGCCACGCTACTCTCCCTACCACTTCCTCCTTTTGCTAATCTCATCTATTCTCTGACCTATCTTGAAAAAAATTTTCAAAATTCTGTCCATACACCCCATCTCATCTCCCCTCACCCCATCACATCTCCCCTCACCCCATCACATCTCCCCTCACCCTATCACATCTCTCCTCACCCAATCTCATCTCCCCCCATCTCCCCTCATCACATCTCTCCTCACCCCATCACATCTCTCCTCACCCCATCACATCTCCCCTCCCCTCACCCCATCTCTCCTCACCCCATCACATCTCTCCTCACCCCATCACATTTCCCCTCACATCCCATTTTTTTTTAATGAAAAAATGGCTGCTTTCTCTCTCTAAAGCTGAATTCTATAAATTCTATAAAGACTGTACTTCTATGCATTTGCAGCCACTATAAGACTCTCTTTTTCAATGTTTTTTATAATCTTATATAAAAATATTTCTACTTTACATTTTTTGTTTTAAAAAAAAAAAAAACTTCCTTCTCTCCTGCTGTGATCCTTCATCGTACTCCCTCTACCCTTTATTGGCTTCACAGATTCGAATACTATTTTTACCAAAGAAAGAGATTGATGAGAAATATCCACAATATGAACATTTTTCTCTCGAAGCTTCAATTTTTTCAAAACTAAGGCTAAAGGCGTCGATGCCTCAGTGAGAGTAAGTAATTTCCCTTTCTTATACATCCAACCAGCCTTTATTTTCTGTAACAAGGATAGAAACATATATCTTCATATACAAAAAAGAAATAAGAAAAAATACTTCAATATACACATTTAAAAGTATATAAACACTGTTTTGAAATAAGAAAAAAAAAATTTTTTTTTTTCATTGCACACAGTCAGTGGGTGACCAAAGGGGTCACCTTGCCTCGGAATTTTTCTTCCCTCCTCCTAATAGAAAATTGCACACACTCTCTAAAAATAATTCCATTTTTGTAACGTTTTTCTAATAACAAATAATCATCAATTTTTTTTTTTTTAGAAAACACATTTTATAGTTGTTCAAAAATCCAAAAAATCAAACTCTATGAATATTTTACCCTCTCTATAGGTTAGAAGTTATCCTTTTTTTCTTAATTCCTATTTTAAATCGAAAAATCTACTCTACGTACTCACTTGTGGTACAGAAAGTGTTGCAGAGAATACAAATGTTTGAAATCTTTCTGAAAAAAAAATATTTAAAAAAAAAAAAGTTAAACTTTTATAGTTTTCCTATTTTAAAACTTCTAATCGAATTTTTCTTAACTTTTTAATAAAGTAATCCCATTTTCTAATAGTTTGCATTTTATTTTAAAAAATTGTAGACATTCCATGCCTCCTATACTAGAGAGGACTCAAATAACCATTTTATATATATATAAAAAAAAATTTGTTATAAAATCCATTTTGTAATCTTTCAAAATCTTTGAATTCCTAATTTATTTTAATCTTCTTCTAAACCTATCAAAACTATTAGAATTACGTTTTATTTTAATAGTATTACCCTTTCCAGTATGCGTATGATAAAGTTTTTTCAATATTTTTGGGAGTTGATGAAATTCATTTTCTTTTATGAGAGTATCTGCTTCATCCAAGACAAGATAGTTTATAGTATTCAAAGAAATACAGGATGTGGTTTGGAAAGACTCTTTCTAATAAAAAAAACAATAAATTTTTAAGAGTACAAAGAGAATGAAGTGAATCCGTAGGAAAAGAAACAACAAAAAAGAAAAGAGAAGATTCTGGTCGTCTACTCTCTCAATAAAAAGAGAATCTCACAGCATGAAATATCAACAGAGGATGGATTTTCTGGTAAAGAAGAGAGAGGAGAATGGATAGCTATCAAAAGAAAAGATAGAAAAATATATAATTGAAGAAAGTGGCATTCATTTTGACTTGATACTTTTCTTTCCTACGATGGGGGAAGCAAACTATATTCTAAAATGTATAGGCATCCTCTCTCGGATCATCATAGATGCAAAGAAGAAAGGAAATAAGGATTTTTTTTTTTTTTGTATTCCTTCAAATTTTGTTTTTGAAAAAAAAAATTTGAAAGGGGGGGGAGGGGGAGAGCTGAGTGTACGTACAGTCAGTTCTTCATCTTCTTCCTTCTCTATGAAGGACCAAAGACGACCAGGCGTTCCAATAATAATCTGTGATGAACATGTAAATGAAACCATGGAGAGAAGAGAGACTCTCATAAATTTCTCTCAAAATATAGATTAGAAAAATAAAGAGAAGAAACTGGCAAAGAAACACTTTAATTTCTATCCACTTTCAATCCATCAAAAAGACAAAAAATGAACTAGTAAAACTCTATAAAAATTCAAAACAAAGAATTCTATTTTTTAAAAACTTTTCAAAAATGGATATCTCCAAAAGTGTCAATAAAAACGAATTTTCTAGGAATATTTTCCTTCTCTTTTAATACTCTCTCTGTGTGTATTTTTTAAAATGATTCTCTATCTCTCTCTATCCTGTTCCCTTCACTACTTTTTTTCTTTACTATTTTTTTTTTCCTCATAGAGGTGTCAGCATCTCTCTTTAATTGATCACACTTTTTTTACAACGCTTCTCATGTAACTCCTCCCCTCAAATTTCTTGAAGAAAAAATTTTCTCCACACATTCGAAGCCTACCTCTGGTTTTTGCTTCTTCAGTAACCGAATTTGTTTTTGCTCAGAAAGTCCACCAATAATACAAACAGGATCTAGTGGAGTATAGTGGGTAAGTATTGAGATATGCTCATAAACTTGAAGGGCTAATTCTCGGCTAGGAAGAAGAATCAATGCTTCTGTAGAGGAGGAAGGAGAAGCCTGCAAAATAACTCAAAAAAAAAAAAAAAAATTCTTTTGAAACCAAAAAGAAATAAAAGAAGAAAAAGATTAAAAACTATAAAATCCTTTGAAAAATGAAGAATGCCCTCCTCTCTGCCACTTCTAAGGAATTCTCTCTGTACTTCTTGTGTTCCCTCTCTGCCTTTGATTCGATTCTGATACTCCTGGTTGTATTTTGTTTTTGATTTGAAGGATGAAAAAAACGTGTTTCATGCTTTTGGAAAGAGAGTTTCATAAAATGGAAATTTCAAATTTTTTGGGAATGAAACATCTTTTTTTCTTTTTTTTTTCTCTACTGAAATTTTTCCTTCTAATCAAAAAAATAAACTCTATAGTTTAACCCATAAGTTTAGTAAAAACATCCCTCTCACCTTCTTATGAGATGGATTCCATACATGACGCAGACCTTGAAATTTTGTATCTAAAATACTTAAAACGATAGGAATGGCAAAAGCTAACGTTTTTCCAGATCCCTAGGAAGAAAATAAAAAATAAATTTATTCTTCATAAAAATGAAAGTAAGCTTACAGAGAGAGAGAGAGAGAGAAAGAGAAAGGATATCTCTCCCTTGTGAATCAATGCCTTAGAAATGCGTACACATTCAATGGCTTTAAAAATTTTTTAATTAAAAGATCAAAAAATAGAAAAATGCTACATTGATAGAAGGGATTCCATCCTATTACAAAATTATAAATTTTTCTATTCCCATAAACGTAGTTTACATGTTGTCTTTCCTTTCCATCGTTACGCATGCGCCATCTCCACTCTCTCTATTTCTCTCTCTCTATTTCTATTTCTCTATTTCTTTATTTCTCTATTTCTCTCTCAATTTTCTCTCTCAACTTTCTCTCTCAACTTTCTCTCTCAACTTTCTACACTCTCTCTCAACTTTCTCTCTCTCCCTCCCTCTCAACTCTCTCTCAACTCTCTCTCAACTTTCTCTCTCTCCCTCCCTCTCAACTCTCTCTCAACTCTCTACTCCCTCTCTCTCAACTCTCTACTCCCTCTCTCTCAACTCTCTCTCAACTCTCTCTCTCTCAACTCTCTCTCTCTCAACTCTCTCTCTCTCTCAACTCTCTCTCTCTCTCAACTCTCTCTCTCTCAACTCTCTCTCTCTCAACTCTCTCTCTCAATTCTCTCTCTCAACTCTCTCTCTTTTATCGCATTTTCTACATTTTTTCACTCATAGTTTCCGTCACAGGCCACTTTGAGGCATGGAGAGGACTCTATCTTTTCCGTTTCAAAAAAATATGACGATCCTCCCTTTTCTACGTCCATTTCATACAATTTTTCTTCGATATTCGCCTTCATTTTGTCATCTTTACCGTTTCAGCGACACCAATAATATCTTTTTTTTCGATAAAAGCTGCCTTAAAGCATCCTCGTTGAATAGCTGTTGGCTCATAAAATTTCGATTGGCTCAAAGCATACAAAACAGCGGGATGGATGATGAAATCTCCAGACAATTGATGCCATGCTTGCATTTTTTGATAAAGTTCGGAGGGCTTCTCTGAAATTTCCAACGTCTTGGATAGCTCAGGAGGTGCTGTAGGAAGGAGGGTGGAAGATTTACAAACACGTGGAGATTCTTGCCTAAGCGATGTTTTGGGAAGAAACTGTGGCATGAATTTCTCTGATTTTTTCTTTTTTGGAGGCTCTATTGCCTTTTTTTCTAAAGGGAGATCCATTTTCCGTTTTTTGGTAGATATATGTGTATCTATTTCTTCTATAGAGAGCAATCCTTCCATCTGTAGCCTACAAGCCCATGTGAAAACGTGTTTCTTCGTCTATTCATCTACACTACTTTATAAGAGTGATTTAAAAGCTTTTGATCGCTCCACTCGCCATTGTGTTGTTCCCACACATTTTTCAACAAGAAATAATACACTGAAAACGTTCATTCACTGTTTCCATGTATTCGATTCAAAAGCAATGAAAAAACATCTGCAGAGGTTTAGAAAGAGGCTACGATTCGCTGTATCCAATAAGCTGTACAAGCTATTGAGAATACACTTTAGAGGAATATAAAAAATGAAAAATAATGACAAAAAATCGTCAAAAGAATCTTGCAAAGTAGAAATTCGGGGGGCAAGCAATTATTTCCTCCTTCAAAGGAATTTATTAACTTCTAAAGCCATATCTTAGCAAAGTATACAGAGCCATGCCTCATCTTGTAGTTATTCAACACGCTTGAAATCATACAAATCCATATTCCCTCCGTGTACATACAGCTAGATCTCCTCATTGCAAAGCTTACCCCCCTAAGATTTTCTTTCAAATCTCTGCTAATTTCTCCAAAAATCGCATTCATTTTGTGCTTTCATCTTATTGAACTTACTGTGATAGGATAGAACCATCAATAATGGATTCTTGCCAGGTGGATGAAGCTGTTTCCTTCTTTATAGGTGGCACTCTGCCACTCTTTTGCTTTTTGGGCAAGGAAGCCGGCTGAGGGGAAATTTGCTTCCCATTTTCATGGATATGTTTTTCTTTCTTCTTTATTAACTTTTTCATCCTTCCCTATAAAGATAGGAATGTCTTAAATGTATTCTTTTGATACAACTATTATTGGGGTATATACACGTTATTTTCTGCTTTTTATATTTTCAAAGATATTGGATTTTCATGGTGAATGAAGCATTTTCGATCCACTCTGCAGGTAAGATCACGTTCAATTACCTTTTGACTTTTTTTTATTATATATAGATTCTCTTTTGCATCCATTCCACAAAATTAAGAAAGAAAAGAGAATGAACAGAAACGTATAGCTAGGAAATGGAAAGGATTGGGTGGAAAAAATCAAAATTTGACACCCACACTTATATACAGACTAAGTAACCCAGCTTTTACTTTAAGCAGGCAAAATCGCAATTTGATTCAATTTCCTTCTCTCTCTTTGTACCCATTCTCTGATGTTTAATCAATTTTTTCAGCTATTCTTTGCATATTTTCTCATGAAATAACAAACACAGAGTTATTAATAGATAGGGTAATGGCAATTAATAATAAAATTTGACAAACTTCTTCGGTCAAACTAGCTAAACTGTCCTAAAAATCCTTGTGCTCAGTTATTCATACTACAGAAACAGGAAAATATACCCATCATTGAATGGCAATGGTTACACTGCAGCAAAACAATAGGAATTCAACATTCCTTTAAAAAATGCATTAGGACGACAAAAATGAGCAAAAAAAGAAAACGAAATATGAGCACTCGCAGAAAAAATGATACTATAAAAAAGCAATGGTAATAGCCATTAAAATATTCCAACCACATATTTTAGTATTAAGCATTCCCTTCAAATGTCAAAGATAGCACTCTCTATGCAACTTCCGATGCTACTTTTATTTTCTGACAAAGAGAAATTACAAAATGCAATTACACAGTTTGTATTGTTCTAGTTGAAAAATATAAACCATGATGTAAGTCATAGTGTTTCACAGCATATTTACTGATCTCCTTATTAAATATTAGACGCTTTTCCTCATCATAAAATGTTCTTCGCTATAGAATGAGCAAGAAGAGTTGTTTAGAAAGAGATTTGAGGAATGACTTTGCTTAAATATCTTTCTAGTGCTTCTATACAAATTAGAACGTGGCTGCAACAGCGTCTTCAAGGAAAGGCTGGTACAAAATATTCCGCTTTATACTTTACGCTACATACAAGCTTACTTTGTTAGAAATGTGTAGAAGAAATAAGACGGGTGTGCTCTGAGAGGATCTAACGAAGAGGAATAAAGCGAAAAGACGAAGAAGAACTGAGTGAAGCAGGAAGAAGCAGTTGCTGGAAAAAGGACAGAGAGAAAACTTGAATACAAAAAAGATAATGCTGAAGAACCACTTACATATAGTAAGGATAGAAGAAGGAAGAAAGTAAAACCACCCAACTTTTGCAGTTTTGCATCTTTTGATGATGGCTCAGTAATTTGAGTAACAGTTTGATGTTGGATCAGTTGGATGCGATTTTGGGTGGGGGGCAGTCAAAAGTTTTAATGTATTCGGGTAGAGAAAAAAACTTCAAGTGGTGTCACGTACTAAATATGGAGTCGATAGCGTAATTCAAGAGTACAATATTCTTCCTTCCCTGTGCCATTTTATTTTATTACGTGTTTTAGGTCTCTAAGCTTTTGAGAGAATATTTTATTTTACTGCACCATTTTAGAGCTTATGGGTGAAAGCAGAGAGTCTCACTGCTTTTGTAAATCCATCAGCTTTTGTTTTCTGGGTCTAATAAAAAATGCTTATTTTGACGCAAAAATTTTTCCGAATCAGTAAAAAACTGGCGGGCAGTTCTTTCATTTAAGTAAAAAATTTTTGTGTTTCACCGAAGGCTCTACTTTTGCAGAATAGAATATCTCAATATTTGCCTGAAAATCCGAATTGATATCTTTTGTTTTACGTTGTTTATATTTTCCTCATTTTGAATTGTAGCAATGTCAGTGAAAAACTTTGTAGGTAGGTGCATATGACTTTTTGTAAAGAAAACTCATGAGTCAAAGGAATTTAGAAGACTGAATGCATTTAGGCGGCCAGAAAATCTGTATAGTACACTTCTATTGATTGTTTTCGTCACACGTGCACTCCTCTAAATATGATTAGCTTCTTGTTTCCGTAAGTGCGCTTCAGCTATGAATAAAAAGTACTCCAAAAAATATTTTGTGCGTGATCTTTTAGAATACAATATGCGTTTATTTATCCCTTGCAGTACACTTTTAGAAAGGGTATCCTATTGAAAATCGCCAAATTATTGGAGAGCAGGAGCAATTCAGTAATACTGAAAAAATGAATATTTAAACACGAAAGATCTACTTTAACTTTATCGTGTTAGCGGCATGAAATAATAAAATCGATGTTAAGCAGCAAGCTACGTTGCTTTTTCACCGAAACGCAATAACGGCAGATATTCTGCTTCTCACCATGTTTGCACTAAATTCTTCTATTTTCTTGTAAAGCTCAAATTAGGGCTATAGCTTTTACGTATACAATGCTTGAGGAGACATATCTAACTCTTCATTATATTTTTTGAGTCCTTTGTTCCCATTCTCTATCGGTTGATGTGTGTCTTGTTATCTTGAGATTATCTAGTTGTTTGCTTGGATTATCAACTTTATCCTCGATGATGGAGAGGAGCGTTTCTTTCATTTTTAACTAATCTTCTTTTGGCTTCGACAAGGTCATTATATTTGCTGCAGCAATTGCCATCAGACACGCAAATGCGAATGTTGATTCTATTGAATGATATATGAATTCTTAGATTAGATCATACATTTGATATAAGATTCATGCTAACGCGCTGATGTGTCTTTCCATACACTTATGCTAGAATAATTGCATTGGGGTTCTCTCTCTTCATTTTGAAGATTTGTGCTGATTAATTCATAATATATTCTAATTATTAATGGGCCATATATTCTCTCATTAAAGAGATAGAGCAATAGCACCAGAAGCACTGATGATGTCTTTTCTGGAGGGAATAATTTGTCGTTCCTCTTTCTATTACAACATGCTGAAGCTAAGTTTTTGCGAAGGGATAATAAGTCACTGAGAAGGAAAACACGCGAAACACAAGGTGTAGTTTAGCTACCGGGAAAATAAGAAGGAAATTGCACAGAAGAGAACAAGGAAAAATGGTGCTTGAGCATCGAATTGCTGCAATAAGACTGTATTTCACATATGAAATTATGCGCTCTGCTAGTTTTAAGCAAAATTTCCTTCTATTAAATTTATGGTCTTCTTTTAAGATAGTTTTCAATATCAAAATTTTGTAAGTAAAACATTGTTTTAAAATGGTGTAAGTGAAATTGAATTGGTATAATTCCAAAGCTAAAATCTAGTAGATCCCCAGCAAAACATTTAAGGCGTGCCTTCCGTTTTATCTTGTTTTAATCACTCTATCCGAGGCTTTAAAGCGAATATGCAATTAAGAAATTTAGCATAAGGTGAGCAGCGTCGCTCTCCCTCGTTTATAAATATATCGAAACAAGGAAAGACAAATTTGTCAACTCCGCACTAAACGATTGGCCCTCATAAAAAAATCCTCTATAATCAATCCGCGACCCAAGTTTAATCACTATCAAAAAGTTCATTTGATAGCAATTATGGGGAGTTACATAGACTTCATTCCTAAGCCAATATCCCTCCGTCACAACCCTATTTTACCGCGAAAGATAATTCCAAAGTATAAAAATCATGGTGTCTTTAACTTCTTTCGAAGTGCTAGTTTCATTTCAAATAAAAAGGTATTTCATAAAAAAATAAAAAGGAAACCTATAAAACTTGAAATACAATGCTATACATAACATGTTCCTCGTACAACCTGATAAAATTACCGAAATATAAAATAGCAAGATAACCTGTCAGCGGTAGATATTGAATGTGCAGCCCCACTCATAAAATTGGGCTGTATAGACGGAGTATATATTCTCAACAAAAACTAGTACTAAATTTACGCATAAGAAAAAGAAGCAGAGCTAGAACGGATTATTAAATCAAATCAATGTATCGGAAAAAAATTATTTAATCTAGGCCAATAGATTCCTAGGTTTCAATTTGTATAAAGATTCAGGCGTGTTTCAGCGAAGATTCGTACAAAAAAAGCGGAAATGAGGGGAAGCCGAAAAGATTTTTCAAAACACTTTCTTAATTTCAGTAAATAGAGCTTCCCATTGGATTTTAATTAATCGCTGTATGTTAATAAAGAAAATTCAAACAAATTTCATATCTTGTCTACAGGGGATCACTCAAACAAATATTTTACTCAGGAGGCACCATGAATGCCGTAGGATACTGCAAAAAAAAAAAAAAAAACATTTGTACAATCGCTCTAACTTTTAAAAAACGTAGAAATATAATTACAAGATTTATGAAATTTCTAATCACAGGCGTGTAGGAAAGGAAGAGTAATTCAAAAATATGAAAGAGGACTTTAAAAGAAATGTAGTATAAAAAGCAATAGAAATGACAATGGGTAGCAGAAAATAGATAAAAAAGATAAAAGTAAATGAAGATTCACAAGGAAAAAAATAATAATAATAATAATTCAGAGAAAATGAAGGAAAAAAAAAACAGATATCCTGTGCAGTAAACTAAATAGAGTTAAATAGTAAGCATCTCCATGATAGTTTTAAAAAAAAAGAAAAAAGAAAAAGAAAATGCACACTCGTCACTTCTCCACAGCCCTATAGAAGATTTCCATTCGTTGTCAATCAAACAAAAAAAATGCTATTTCAGGATACAATACATTAAAAGCATGGAGAAATATATATATATATTTTTTTTTTTTTATATACTTCTTCAGGATCAGAGGGTGTTGTTCCATGGTTCCTCAGGATTCGTGTTGTGCCTACACATACCCATCAAAAAATATAAAAAAAGAGTCAAAAGTAAAAAAATAAATGATAAGAACGTTCTATGCAGAAAAAAATGAAATCCTTCTAATTTTTTTTAAGAGAATAGATGTTGTGTGTAAATAAACCATCTAAAAGTGACTTTTAGATATCTAATTCTCTTTATCTTTTTTCAGAAGAAGCTAATGCATTTGATTCTTTTCAACAAAATTGCGTGTATGAAAAATACACCACTCGCTTTTATTTTTAAAAATAATTACAATCTCTAGAATAAGCTCACAAGCGTTTTTATACATACTTTCTTCATGTTTCCAATATATATATATATATATATATAAAGAAAGTATATATAAAGAATGTGTAAAAAAAAAAAAAAAAAAATTTCACTTTTTATGGATAAAAATGGGGTAAAAAACAGGAATGCCTGCTCATAAAAACTACAAAAACTACAAAATATAAGAAAAGAATAGAAAATACAGAAAACAGATTCTGAAAATTAAATCCTAGCCATGTACAAGCCTACAGAAGAGTAACTAACGAAAGCAAAAAAAGTTTTCATCGTTTTTTTTTTTCAGTTATTTCTTAACTCCTTTCTCCTCCTCCTCCCCTTTTGTAGCATCCCAAAAAATTGATTTCTTCTTGTATTTATACAATTTTCGATACAGGCAACATCTCTTCTAGTCTCTTAATGAATTTTTTTTTTTATGAATACTAATTCTATCCAATAAATCTTTTTCCTTTTATATCTCTAAGCAAAAATATATATGGATTTTTTATAGCATCCTTCACATACACACGCCTCTCTATCCAAAAATTCTCTATTTTTTAATAGTATTTGAGTACATCTCCTTTCAAAAAAGTCAATATAAAGTAAAGAATATTTTATCAAAAAAAAATACTTTCATGAAAGAGTTTGCCTCCCTCTATACTACGCGTCTCCTATTATATAGTAAGCCGTGTTTCTCTACTAAATAAAATTTTTGCTCCTCCCTCTCTTCTATGCCTCTCCACCACACACTTACCAAAAAATAACTCCGCCGTTCCATGAATAAAAAAGAGGATAGCCACAATAAGAAGTGGTAGAAATAGTTGAGTTTTTCCAAGATAAGCAAATATAATATTTACAATTAAAAGAAGAAGGGCATCTATCAACATTACAAAAATGCCAACAAAACTATAAACTTTGCCAGCAATTTGTGGACTAGTAACTAAGGATTGAAGGAGTACTGAAAATCTATAAAATTTATAATATATATATATATAAACAGAATGAGAGGGTATACACTTGAAAAAATAAAAAATACTTATAAAATCTAAAGTGTGTATATTTTTTTTAATAAAGAATATAGAAGCATCTATGTGAGAAATAGAAAATATATAAAAACTAAAATATATATTAAAGAAAGAGAGAGAGATATATATATATATATATATGGAGAATATAAGAGAATAGAGTTATTTATATGGAGAATATAAGAGAATAGAGTTATTTATATGGAGAATATAAGAGAATAGAGTTATTTATATATAAGAGAATAGAGTTATTTATATGGATGAGAGTCTATCAAAATAGAAAAGAAGAGGGCAAGTAGTACAAAGGGGGGAATAAAATAATTAAAGAGATTCATTCCCTATTTAAAAAATTAAAAATCACAATTTTCAGAGTCATCACTTCAACAAAATAATCACCTTCAATGCCTGAGAAACCACAGACAATTTCTAACAAACAAAAGGAGATCTCTTCACAATTAATTTTTTTTTTACTTTTCAAAAAAAAAAGAAAATCTCATTTTCTGTATTTTTGAGAATTTCATCGCATTACTTTTCTTTCTCTGATTTTTTTATCCAAAAAAGTATGCATATGGTTTGAGCTATAAAAATCTTTTCAACCTCTTTAAGATTATATTCCTCTCTCATCATCCTCCTTCTAAAAATGAACATCGAATCCAATTTTCTCCTTCTCTCCTTGTCTAACATATAAAAGAATCTCCAAAGTTTTATTATCCAACACCCATATACCTTACCCAATCTTTGGAGCAGTAGAGAATGCAAAAAATAGAAATATACCAATACATGTTATTAGTGGAGGAATCCAAACAGAGAGTGTACCCATTTCCAACAAATAGGAAGAGATAGGTAAAGCAAAGACACACACACTACTCATTAAGATAAACCTGCAGAGGAAGAGCAGAATGGACTCTAAGATGTATTCTCCAAATAGAGATGACTCACATCAAAGGTTAGCTTAAAATGAAATATACAGTCTATTAAAAAAAAAGAAAAAATGATTGTTTCTGGCATTGAAAAAGAGAGAGAGAGAAAAAGAGAGTTTATACTACTCTAGTGGGGGAAAAAAACTATTCTAAATCTATAGAATTTCTTTATTCCTTTCCAAATATATATTTCTCATCTCTCTCTCATCTCTCTCTCTCTCATCTCTCTCTCATCTCTCATCTCTCTCTCTCTCTCTCTCATCTCTCTCTCATCTCTCTCTCTCTCATCTCTCTCTCATCTCTCTCTCATCTCTCTCTCTCTCTCT